>JACVVK020000142.1:1262500-1287500 GCA_018292915.2 Batillaria attramentaria
TGGTGTGTGTGTGTGGGGGGGGGGGGGAGTAAGAATAGGATGTTAAATTTAAGACACACATACAATGAGAGGGTGGTGGTGGTGGTGGTGTGTGTGTGTGTGGGGGGGGGGGGGTAAGAATAGGATGTTAAATTTAAGACACACATACAATGAGAGGGTGGTGGTGGTGGTGGTGTGTGTGTGTGGGGGGGGGGGAGTAAGAATAGGATGTTAAATTTAAGACACACATACAATGAGAGGGTGGTGGTGGTGGTGGTGTGTGTGTGTGGGGGGGGGGGGGGGGTAAGAATAGGATGTTAAATTTAAGACACACATACAATGAGAGGGTGGTGGTGGTGGTGGTGTGTGTGTGGGGGGGGGGGGAGTAAGAATAGGATGTTAAATTTAAGACACACATACAATGAGAGGGTGGTGGTGGTGGTGGTGTGTGTGTGTGGGGGGGGGGGGGAGTAAGAATAGGATGTTAAATTTAAGACACACATACAATGAGAGGGTGGTGGTGGTGGTGGTGTGTGTGTGGGGGGGGGGGGAGTAAGAATAGGATGTTAAATTAAGACACACATATATATATATATTCTAGGGGGGTGGGGGGGGGGAGTAAGAATGAGATGTTAAAGTAAGACACAAAGTAAGACACAATTTAATACAATGAGATGGTGGTGGTGGTGGTGTTGGGGGGGGGGGGGAGTAAGAATAGGATATTAAGACACATAAGTATACAATGAGGGTGGAGTCAGTGGGGGGGGGGGGGGGAGTAAGAATGGGATGTTAAATTAAGACATATACAATGGGAGGGTGGTGGCGGTGTGTGTGTGTGTGTGTGGGGGGGGGGGGGGGGGTTGTGAGTAAGCATAGGATGTTAAATTAAGACACATTAAGACACACACAATAAGTAAATGACTTTAAAACATCTATTTTAACTGTACAAACAAGAAACATGGTGCAACAGTATCTATACATATACAATGAGTAAATGACTTTAAAACATCTATTTTAACTGTACAAACAAGAAACGTGGTGCAACAGTATCTATACATATACAATGAGTAAATGACTTTAAAACATCTATTTTAACTGTACAAACAAGAAACATGGTGCAACAGTATCTATACATATACAATGAGTAAATGACTTTAAAACATCTATTTTAACTGTACAAACAAGAAACATGGTGCAACAGTATCTATACATATACAATGAGTAAATGACTTTAAAACATCTATTTTAACTGTACAAACAAGAAACATGGTGCAACAGTATCTATACATATACAATGAGTAAATGACTTTAAAACATCTATTTTAACTGTACAAACAAGAAACGTGGTGCAACAGTATCTATACATATACAATGAGTAAATG
The DNA here is from genome assembly GCA_018292915.2 of Batillaria attramentaria. Classification (NCBI taxonomy): domain Eukaryota; kingdom Metazoa; phylum Mollusca; class Gastropoda; family Batillariidae; genus Batillaria; species Batillaria attramentaria. Next base: position 1,263,862 of record JACVVK020000142.1, read on the forward strand.
ACTTTAAAACATCTATTTTAACTGTACAAACAAGAAACGTGGTGCAACAGTATCTATACATATACAATGAGTAAATGACTTTAAAACATCTATTTTAACTGCACGAAGAAGAAACATGGTGTAACTGTATCTATACATGCTGTTTTAAACTCCAACAATCCATGTCCTTGCTTTTAATGCTCTCAAAGAGCATCTGAAGACAAATCAATATATAACTACAAGTTCATAAGGGACCTGTCAATCTCTTGACTCGTCCTTTCTTCAGCTGCTTCTTGCAAAACATCATCCCCTCAGTTTAGGCATCTCTACCTATGAGGTTCAATACTGCGACTGCAGGCAACAAACACCTCTGTTAAACCCTCACTGCATGATTTCTCATCCAATACATCTCCACGTGTGTACACGCAACACGAGAGTGTACACGACTGGCCGGTACAAATATATTACACGGCACCCAGTATAAATAGCAAGACACACACTTGAACAGCCAGTGCAAGGTGGTTATCCCAAAGAAGCAACTTTCATGGAAAGAAACCCCCTTACGTTATGCAAAGTTACAGTTTAGTCTCTTTAGAAATGAATGCACGAGTTAATGTTATCATCCACAGGCGAAACACAACTGCACACTATTGTCATAAAGAAAAAAGGAACAAAAAGAAGAAAAAAAAAAAAAGAAAAAAAAAGAGGCATGGACCTTACAATGTCTTTGTTCGCTGTTGTACTTTCTCAAGTACTAGACCGAGGACCAAGTGCCCCAGCTGATGCAAAAGTCAGACAATCGTCAAGTCTCTGAGGATATTCAGACCCTTGAGGTGGTGCAAGACGTCGCCAAGGTAGGGGGTCCGCGGTAAATAGGAGCCCTTGTCTCCTTGGGTGTCACGTGCCCGTTGGAGCCGAAGTTGTCACTGTCACTGTCAGCAATTTCTTCAATCTGGGGAGTTAAAAAAAAATCAATTTTACAGATACAGATAATATTTTGTGTACCTGTATCTGCCTTGTCCAACATAAATTTGCCAGAAAACAACCTACAATTTCTCATGTTAACCAATTTCCAAACTTTTTTTCAAAATATCTCAATGTGAGAATAAAAAGTTACTTTAATGTTTAACTTTATGAGGTCCTCCCTAATAAAGGCCAAACTGGATTTTTCTTTTACCCTTGATTTCCAATTTTAACCGCCTTCTCGTGCGGAACAGTGCTCTAGAACAAAACCTGCATGTTACATTAATTTCAAAGGTTCCTGCCATACTGATAGTGTACATACCGAGGAGAGCCATGGCAAATGGTCCACGTTGTCCAGAGGAAGTCTCCTGAGCGTGGCGGGGCTCGGCTGGGCTCAAGAGGCGCCAAGAGCTGGTGCCCTCACTGGGTCCTTCCTGTCCTTCCTCCTCCACTGGGCGATCCCCGGGGGTTTCAGGCTCCGGCTCATGCTCAGGCTCTGCATCTTCTGGTTGTTCTTCCGTCGGTAGAGGGGTCTGACCATCCGTCCGCATATGCTTGTGAATGCGGTACACAAGTGCCACAAGGACGCCGGCGGAACAGACAAGGGCAGCTGTTACGATGCCAACAATCAGGCCCGGGTTTGCCGTTGAGGTGCCTCCACTGTCGTCTGGTGGCTTCTTTCCTGGGTTGTCCACTGGAGACAGCTCGGGTTTCTCAACGTCTGCCTTGTCATCCGCCAATTTCTTGGCATAGGCTGAAATGCCAGAAAGTGTATCAGTTTTAGTGTATTCTCAACGCACTGTGAAAATAATGTACAATTATGACGGATTTTTAGTTTCAAACGGATGAGAGAATTAAAAATCACACGCTCACGTACCCACTACGTATGTCTGACAAAAAAACCTCCGGGCCTTTGGCCAACAGGTAACTTTGCAGACTTTAACATATGCAGACCCTTCCCCCTTCACCACCCCCCGGCCTCCACAAAGTGAGGGTGATGATGTCATATCCCATGCAGTCCAATCGCCTACCCTACTACTTTGGAGGCGAAGTGCATATATCCAAGCAGCACATCTAGGGTCTTTGGTTCATGTGTCAAACCAATAATCAAGAAGTACCACACGAAATTAATTGCCCATAGAAGTCACGGTGAGTATAGAGTGAAGTTGAACCAGTTTGTTTGTGTGCATCAATCGTCTGCTTGACTCGCACTGCCGATTGGTTGCACGGTTATGAATATGCATAACGTCATGCTCTGGCCCCTAAGGTGTTGTCAAGATGGCGTCGAGACGGAAATGTGCCGACTGCCGAGTGCTTGTTTTGCGAAATACCTGCGGTTTTGCAAACCACAGAGTGTTTTAGCCATAACCCAGAGACTGTACGAAACCAACACACTGGTTTCCCTGTCGTCGATACTCGGATACGTTAAAATTCGGAGTTCAGTCGATAAAATCGCCGCGAGGTCACTGTGGCCGGAAAGCGTTTTTTACCGCTGCCGGAATCGTCGCGAAACAGCGGTGACCCAGTTTGCTGAAAGTGTTTTGTTCAACTGTTTTGGTTTGTTTGAAGCGTTGTGAATTGGGCTTGAAAGCAGAAATGAAGTCTGACAACTGGTAGTAAGTGATTTTACTCACTGTCAACGGTGACAGCTGTACTGTCCCGTTTTAATCCAGCAATACCAATCGACAGAACTTGCGGATGATTGCATCATGTGAACGGTGTGAGGGGGGGGGGGGTGTTACCAAAGACCTTGGAATCAGACTGACGTTCTCCAGTTTTCAAGCCATCTCAGCCAATGATGATTTCAAAGCGAGCAGGGGGTACAGGGGAAAAAAAGAAAAGAAAAAGTTCTAGCAGGCCTCCGGCCAACCCGAGACCGACTTTGCTGCTATATGCGGTTAATTCATCTGACTCCCCTATATATTGCCGCCGGTACAGGTGAAATTAACCCGGAAACGATGGACGCGACTTAGCAGAGACAGAAACCGTAACTGAAGTGAAAAAAAAACTTCGGAAAAAAAACCACCAATAAATAAAGGAATAAATACCTGGGCAGTAAGACTGGCAGTCCTCGTATGTCCTTTTCACATTCGCGTGACAGCAAATATCGCAACAGTGTTCACACTTCTCTGTCCCATGGTCCCAGTAAAGGTCAGCAGGACAGGTACGCTTAGCGTCTATAGGCGCTGCTTTACTTTGAGCTACGAGCAGTAGACACAGTATGGCTGACAATCCAGCCACCGATTTCATAACAGTTCCACTGAATGCTGCCATTCTGACTTGAAAAACCGTGAGACAGTGTTCAGATGTTGTTCTTCCTCCGGAGCCCAAAGCTGGTCTGAGGACCGAGCCGACATGGCTGTGGTTTTGCGGCGGCCGGTGACGTCAATTTCAGTCCCATAAATGGAACGGCTGATTATATGTACGGGAATTCCCGAAATAAGCAATGCGCCGTACCTTACTGCGCACTTACTGTCTGCCACTGCACGATACTTCGAGAACACAGTTTAAAGTTCATTCTCCCCCACTTTGTTTAGAAATATCTACTACCTTGTCAACAACAACAACAACAGCAGCAGCAACACCAACAACAACATATATAGTCTTGCTACTGATAAAGTACGATTTTGGTGATGTGGTCACTACTCTATCTGCCGGCAGCCTAGAACATTCCTTCAGGTGAGTGCGCATGGACCGACAGAGAAAAGGGATGGGCCGCAGGGAAAAGGGACACCCGAACTCTGAAAATATGCCAGCTCATGATCACCATTACTGACGCTGTTGTTGTTGGTGGTGGTGGTGGTGTGTGTGTGTGTGTGTGTGTGTGTGTGTGTGTGTTGCTTTGCACAATTTTTGTCTGTACTTGTGTCTGTTTGATATTTATTTACCTATTCAGTTGTTTACCTAATTCATTTATTTATCAGTTGTTTGTTTGTTTTAGGTTCTGGTCTGTCCAGAATTTTGGATGGTTTCATTATATTGTACCATTTGATATTTCAGGGGAACTGCGAAAACAAATTTTCAAGACGTCAATAATTAAAAAGAAAATCAAAACAAGAACAAACTTCACGCAGCACTGAATCATAATATCTTTTCACCCACCGACTCTTGAATCGTCGGAATGTACCTCTGACCATCATAATAAATGAGTATGAACACTAAAGCTAACAAACAAAAAAAATACCATATATACTTAGGCCAAAAAAAAAATTGTTGTTTCTGGTAACATGGCTAAAAAAAAAAAATAAAAAAAATAGGGTAGGTAGGGTTTTTTTTTAACCCCCCCCCCCCACACACACACACACACACACAGACACACACAAGAACAAAGAAACAGGGTATTAATAAGAAATGATGCTCTGTGAAACTGTATTTAATATTATAACACACTATCTTACCATATTTTGTTCTAATGTTGGGTCCGCGATGGCGCACGACTTCCCTGACGACAGGCTCATGAAAACCGAAACTGGTCGTGCTTGTTTTGTTTGTTTTTTTTTTCAGCAGCCAGAAAAAATTTTAGGGTTGGGGGGGGGGGGGAATAGGGTCAGTCCAGAAACAACTTTTTTTTTTTTTTTTTTTGGCCTTATGCTTATTGAGCCATGAGTCATCTATCCATGCTCATGTAGTGCACCTTTCACAGTGACATGCAAGTACAGTCGACACGAGTGCAAGGAACATTGCTATCTCTAAATGAGGTCATTTTATGGTAGTCTGATAGGTTGATATGCATATAGTACTACCTGAGATACACTTTCATGTGCATGCATATGCAGTGGGTCAAGCTTAACCGTACAAGCGCAGGGTCCTGGGAAAGGAGGCGAAGAAGAACTGTGTAAATACTTGAATCAGTGAATGAGGTTGAACCGTCTTTTGTCTGCTTTTAGAGATGTAATCCTTTGTGTTCATGGTGTACGCACAGACAACAGGATATATACAGTTCTGGAACCACTTCACACACACACACACACACACACAGAGCCACACACACACACACACACACACACACACACACAGATGACTGACGTGTAAGTTGTCACTTCATACCTTTTTATTCTAGACGAATTTGCATTATAATTTGTGCGTAGATACACATGAACATCATGTACAAATTGAAACAACAACAAAGAAAATCAGTTGAAAAAGCACACTACAGAGGCGTATATGAATCCATTCAAAAATATCTCCTGACATGCTAATTCACATTTATCAATTAAAATAAATCATAACATTAAAAAAACACTCATAAAATTATTCCCACTCACATTCACTGTCAATGCCTACAAATCATGACACAAAATCAGATAATCTAAAATCAAGACATCTAATTGAAAAAGGAGGGGAGGGGTGGTAAAAAAGAAAGGACAGCATGTTTGTTTTAAACCTAATTAATTTTGACTTAAAAAAAAAAAAAAAACAGATTTAAAAGTCTAAGAAAAACAACAACTTGGTCATTAAACAGCTGGAACGTACAAGGTCCCGGAATGCTGAGTCACAGTGTGTCAGTCGCAAAACCTCGGTGATGAAGATTTTTTGTTCAGTTCCAACTCCACTTATGTGACCAAACCATTTCTCCGAAAGACAAAAGTGCCATGAACATAATAATGGTATGCGACTGTGACTTTCGTGTGAAGTCCCAAACAGCCCATACTAAAAAGCAGACACTCGGGGCCAGTTCTTGAGAAGGTAGGGCATTTTTTACCCACTCACTTTCCAGTGGGTAACCAATTCCCTACTAGCTATCTCCCCTCCTCAACCCCTACCCAGCAACCGGCCCCAAGTGTCTGCCAAATTCTGCCTGCACTCCAACACACATGACCCCTTTTACCATCTCTGGTAAAAGGTGGTTAACCCAAGAAAAGGCTGGGAGGAGCGGTCTGCTCATTATGAGCAACACTTTACAATGAGCCATTAACATTTTTAATCATAGTGTAAACTCACTGTAAAGTGTTGCTCACGCTGAGCGAACCGCTCTTCCTAGCCTTTTGGTTTAACAGTGTGACTACCAAGTCCTTTTGTCACTGCAAAGCGTCTTGGTCATAGCAAACAGAAAACTCGACACAAATTACCCAGTTACTCGCTTCAGCATCGACACTACCAGAACAGGAAAGAAGAGTCTGTGACAGACACAGTGTGCTCAAACTTGCACATCTACGAAACTTCCAAGTTTTCACATCAAAAAGAAAAATGATCACTATCCGCACTCCCCAACCCTTCCCCAAAACTCTTTTGTAGATAAGACAAACTGTGATATCTCATTCCCATCTAAAAAGTCTATTCCCGCAGTCCCAAACCACACGGACCTCCTTAGCACCATACCATCATCATCATCATGCATAATAAAAATTGGATTCCACCCATGACCTGGGAGGAACACCACTGGAACTGGCAAAGAGTTGGCGCAGCAGCAGCAGCAAAAAAAAAAAGTCTATTCTTCTGACAATTTGTCAATCATTCTAATCAGTCACTTTACCAAGAGTCTGGTTAATAAAAAATCCACTGATAACAGTTTTATCAAGGCCGAAAAAAGTGAAGCTAGAACTTTAAAACACTCACAGTCAAACCATTTGTGCTAAACATTTTGAAACTGTACAATTACTGTGTAAAACCCTGTGCCTCTAATGTAGTTATAAACATTTGACACTGCAGAAATTGCAAGATGTATTGCAGAAAATCTCACAAACAGTTACAGCTAAGACACAGCTGCTAAAAGTGACCTTATACATTGCAGCAGTTACTAAACACTGCATTGCAGAATGTGTAATAAATACCTAAGCAAACAACAACTGCTAAAATGACCACATTATACCTGTATTCCAGAAATTACTACATGTACACAGAAAATCAAACATAAGTAGTGAACCACACAACTACTGAATCAATCAATGTCCCTTATGCAGAGGGAAATGTGGTCTAATGTACTACTATACACAAAAGCTTGCTTGGCATCAGTTCTTGGTTATAGAGGGGTTGAGGGAAGCATGGATCCTGACGGCCGGTAGATGGGTGTCAGGGTTTTTGGCACCACTTCCTCATTGACTGAAGATCCTCGGCTGCTGTCTGTAACAAACAAACAAATAAATACATCAGCATATTTTGCATCATCAGGATACCTTTCAAGCTATACAAGTCTTGTCGAAGAAGAATACAATCACCAGTAACTTTTCCGAAGGAAAAAAAACAACAACTATAATTAATGCGAAAGCAAGGCAGTTTATTTGTGAAAGAGAAAAGGGGGATAGACATAATTTTATTACCAAAGAAAAGGTAAAACCAAAACTCTGCATCTCTCTCTCTCTCTCTCTTGTGTGTGTGTGTGTGTGTGTGTGTGTGTGTGTGTGTGTGTGTGTGTGTGTGTGTACCTAACAGACATGAACAACTTCTTTGCTATGACTTTCAGCACAAAGTCATGACCAAAAGATTTCCTTGTCCAGACAGCCTTCACCAAATGTCTTGTACATCTGTGTGTGTCTGTGTGTGTGAGTGTGTGTGTGAGAGAGAGAGAGAGAGAGATGATGATGATGATGATGACTCTTATTTATTAACAGTTAAAGCTTTAACACAAAGGAGAGAGAGATGATGATGATGATGACTCTTATTTATTAATGGTTACAGCTTTAACAAAGGTGAGAGAGAGACACAGAGAGAGAGAGACTTTCCAAAACTACACTTACTTAGAAGTGCCAGCTCGTGAGGCCCGTCTTGTCCATGCCTGCTCTCCTGAGCAACACAAGGTGGTAGGGCGGATGCCTCCTGCCTGCTGCACATACCAGGGATCTGGAAAATATGCCACGTGTTCTCCTGCAGACATGGCGAACCCTCTTCTTGAACACCTCGGAACGGTGGGTTGAGTGGGACCGTCACGGCTGGCTCCGCGGGGTTCTGCTGTCTCCGCTGCCGTTTGCTGGCCTGGATTCTGCGGTGGGCGAGGAAGGCGACGCCGGCAGATACGGCCACCATGAGCAGAACAGCTCCGGCGATGATGCCTGATGTCGCAGCTGACGGCCCGGATGAAGGTGAAGTGGATGGGGCTGGTGTGGGCACATTCACCTCTTCTTGCACGACTGGCTTGTCTTTATCTGCCAGCTTTTTGGCGTAGGCTGAAGAATAAAAAATAAATAAATAAATAAAAATAAAAAATGGATACAAATTGAATAGTCGACCACAAACTAGATTAAGCACCATACATGATTCCGTGCGTGTACACCTCCAGTCACCTAATTGTAAATAATTGTAAAAAGGAAAATTTCTGATTTACCAGGGAAAATTAAATCAATCGACTAGTCTGTGCATCTACTATCAACTTCATCTGACAAAGTTTTAACCACAGACAGCTTTCAGAAAAGCACCTATGGTTCCTAAAACAGTAAAAATAAAATAATAAATACAGACTGGGGTGCAGTCAGGAACTTGCATAGAAGTCCCTGGGTGTAGCCTGTCTCCACGTCAGAAACGAAAACAAACTGCTTATGGTCGAAAATATAAAATCATTAACTATCGTAATTTTACCGCAGTCTGTTGTTGAAAACGCTATGGAAACATAGTTTTCATCAAGTACTATTTAATCGGATGCCGTGCGCGATAATTGCATCAGACATCTCCGGCCCAGGAACAAGCGCAGCACTTGTTGCCTCGCGAGGTCACACTCGCACACCGCAAACAGTAAACACTGCTTCCGATTGGACCTTCCGACAGACTCAGTGACGTAAACCATTTTTTCCGAGCATTTCATTGGTTGGCGTATAATGAGGGTGACCTCGTCTAACCCTGAGCTTGTGACCAAAATGGCGGCGGCTGGGCTAAAAATAAACCATGAACAGGTGCTAAAACGCCAATTAGCTGAAAAATCTGAGAAATGACAGCACCTAAGATGATCAGATGTCGGCAACATCAGTTTACTTAACCAGAAGCACCGACTTTCAAGATAACGGACCACTGTGAGTGTAAACGCCGGTCTGAACTCGTCAAGCGATCTTGTCCATAACCTAACGGCGGTGACAGAAGTCCGGCCACGAAGCCGCTCAGCAGTGGCGGCATGAGTGACGGTGCCAGTTTCTCGCTTGCCAGAATCTGACAAAATTCCTGATACTAGCTAGTGAACAGACTAGAACTAATGAAAAGCCACTGTGATTATCTGGATCGCGTGACTAAGGCTGCAACTGAGCCTCACTACATGTTGACCGTTCTTTTTCAGTCCTGACGTGGGTCAGTGGCGCAGAAAAAAAAGATAATCAAAGGCATGGATGTAGCGCCGCGCGACCAAGACGACCAATAGACATGCATCCTCGCTACATAGAAAGTGGCTATCGCAAAGAACATATCTACTGATCACAAACGCTACCCTTCAACCTACATATCTACTGATCACAAACGCTACCCGGCTTCAACCTACATATCTACTGATCACAAACGCTACCCTTCAACTGATTTCAGTTCAGTCTAAGCACTGACCGCGCCGCGTGTAAACATCAGTGATCGGCCGATCAGTCGAGGAATGAAATGAAAGGTCTTGACTCAGTGAACCAACAATCTGTTCCTGGCGTTTGGCCCTTTGTAGTTTAGATGTTCCACGTTAGATGTCAAGTCAACACCGGCCACACCGTCAGACTAGTCCACAAAACCGAATTCCACAAACACAATAACGTACGGATCATGATGTTCTGTGGAAATAGGTATACGTTCACTGTAATATACTGACGAGAGGTATTTTACGGAAAGGGGCGTGAATAAGGAAAAAGGCCGACGTTTACTAAACATGACCGGCATTGTCGAGACTCGAACTCACTACCATGCCGTACAGAGACTCGAAAACGACGCCGGCCGGGACAGTTGATCCACCCGACTAAAGCGTACACCAGTAGCATACACTAGTGACGCAACTACAACAGCGCCTTGCTCGAAGCTTGTCGCACGCTCAAACATGCGAATCAGGTCGCTGGTTCCAGGAATGCCGGTTGACTGACAAACCGCCATTCTGTCTGTTTGTTACGTACTAACCCGCTTGTGTGATTCGAACCTCGTGTAAATGCAACATAATGGCGGCATGGATGGAAATATAATGGATGCACTATGACCGTCTAAACGACACAGCGATTGCACCATGTACACAAGGTAATCCAACCCAAAACTTAACCCTACCCCTAAACCGAACGAAACATGCGAACTATACTAAAAATTTAATCGAGCGTGGCTGTGTTGGTGTTGCTCGCCCGGAATGTCCAAGGGTGCAGAGTAGACTAACTGAACCGTACTAACCAGTGAGCCCACTGACATACTTGACGCGATACTAAATGGCCGCACGGTCTGCGCATACTTGACGCGATACTAAATGGCCGCACGGTGTGTCAGTACGAACAAGGGGGAAAAGTTGGCCACCACGTACCTGGACACAGTCGCTGACATTCTTCTTTGGTTCGCCTGTGTTCCGCTTGACAACATATATCACAGCAATGCTCGCAGTTGTTTGTGCCGTGATCCAAGTAATGATCTGGCTGGCATGTGCTGGTAGATGCCGCCTGGCTTGTGGAAACGATCAAGCAGACACTGAGAAACAGACTCAGAACAGTTACTGACACCTTCTTCACGCCTGTGATGGCTGCCGCCATTATGTTGCATTTAGCTTGCGATGTTCTCTCAGTCAGCTCTCGGTCTCGGCTGTCGAGGAAGGGTGTGCGTCTAGTCTGGTTGTCTGCCGCTTTTGTTGGCGCGTATACGATCTCTGACGTCAATGGTGACCTAGATCCATGGATGGAAACCGGGAATATCCAGTAGGTACACTCGTGTTCAAGTTGTGGCAGTCATGCACTAATGTTCAGTGAACTGCGCAGTTGAGTGTACTGTAACTGCCCGCAGGCGCCGTCCAAAACACAGAAAGGCCACGGAGGGTGAAACAGGAATGCTTGGCTGACGCAATCACATGATACCGAGGAGCAAAACAGTAACAACAGCAGCAAAAAAATAAACAACTTAGATAATATGAAGATTAAGAGGAACTTGAACAATAAAAACTACAGCACATATAATAATAATAATAATAATACCCACGTAAAGTATTTTCTGTTGATTGGTTAGCATGCAGATCGAGCTACTGCATGAGAGTTCCATGCTTCTCTTGACCGGAGTGGAAAACCACGACTGTGAAATTAACGAAAAGGGTAATAAATACTATAGTCCTTCTCTCAGTTACAGCCTACAGTTATCCCAGTTGTAAAACCTGCTATGGTTCAATCTGACAATTACGTATTGGTCTAGTTTGCACCGAATTCACTCAGTCGATCTCTGACGCAACATTCAAAAGTGGAAATTTTTTGGTTGTTTGTTTTGAGAAACTATGTATCCTGGCAATTGTTTGGGGTTTGTTGTTGTTGTTGTTTGTTTGTTTGCTTGTTTGTTTGATTTTGTTTGTTTGTTTGATTTGTTTGTTTTGGGTTTTTTCCCCTAAAATGAAAGCCGGTGTACATGTCAGGTTGGAAGTAGCCGGTTTCATATCGTTCCATTTAGACGTTTCATGAGTTCATTCTGAACGGCCTATTGTAATGGCTACTTCGTCGCAAAGAAGACAATGACACCCCCCCCCCCCCATCCCGCCCCTCATTTTCATCTCACCACCACCCCCCACCCCCTCATCCCCCAACACACACACACACACACACACACACACACACACCGCCGGCCTGTTTCCAACCACCTTGTATTTTTCCTCTTTCACAGATTCAAAGCAGGCCGTTCCGGCTCAGATCAATTCATTTGCGCCGTAAAAACAAGAATCCACAGATACTTGTAACGTGGTTATTGCCATACACTTGACAATCGGCCGCCGTCTTCAGTGAGGCCAGGTAGTTTCAGCCACTATTTATCAGCCCGCCCTATCAGTTTAATTTCATCACCATAGGCAATCTTGACCTCTGTAGAAAGTTCTCGCCAGACAAATAATGTGCAAGATGTTATTGTCACCAACTGAAGTGCATGCTTATCACTGAGCCCCGGGCAGTCACTGATTTTCGTCCACCGTACTTTCTTCCGCATTTATCAGTGTTACCCCTAAGAAGGCCCCGCAAACGCACGCATGCGCATCCGTCTGCAATAGCCGCAGCGCTAAAAGTGGGAAGTCGTGACTTACTGTCAACGAGCATTATTCAGTGTGGCGATATCGGTTACGCACGAACGTCACAGTGTGCCCAACGTTTTCAAGTGTTGACCGTGGTGACCCTGTTTGGTCAAAGTACATGAATTCGTCATGGACGCGGAGAAACTTGAACCCGCCGACCGGAACGCGGTCAGTCACGATCTCAGTCTCTCTCTCTCCTCGACCCCCCCCCCCCTTGCGCCCTCCCCCTTGCAAATGGGCATACGGCGTACGTAATGCAATAACTGAAACATGTCGAAGTCTCTCTCTCCGGCAGTCAGCCAGTCTCTCGGGGAGCCGGGGTGGCCGAATGGTAGATCACTGGCCCGGACTTCTAATGCTCGGGTCGTGAGTTCAGTCGTACTAGTATCCCGGCTGGGACCAAATATTTGTGCTGGCTCAGTTTTTCATCGTTGTCCCGTCTTTGATATCACCCGTATGTGGTGGAAATGGACGTCAAACACCCCCACACACACACACCCCAGCCAGTCTCTTTAGTGTATCTCCTAACCGGTCCCTCTGACAGTCCTGGGTCAGCGTCAGTTTAGTTACATTCAGCCTTCATTGTTGTCATGATCACGAAACCGGCTTGCAACCGGGGAGGAGGTAGGGGGCTAACGGGCCGGGAAAGCAGGCGGCAGGAGGAGGGGGCGGGGCCGGGGAGGGAATGAGGTCAGTGTCATTCAAGCGTTGGTTTCGGAGGGACTGAGGCCGGGGTGTATAGTAGAATATAACATTCCTTGTGACAGTATAACAGAAACATCAGGCTATACCGTGTAGTAACTCACCGTGGGCTCAGAAATGGCCAGCAAAATGTAATTTTCTGTGACAGTGTCCGGGAGATTTGGGGTTATAACCTCAGTGTTAATATTTCTTGTTCTGTATTTTTCACGTCATTGTGCCAGCATATAATTATTCGCGTTTGTCGGGGGGTTCCCGGCCGGGGCCAAATATTTGTGCCGGCTGGCCACAGGTGTTTTCTCTCTCTCTCCCTCTCTCTCTCTCTCTCTCTCTCTCTCTCTCTCTCTCTCTCTTTGATATCAGTCACGCATATACTGATGTGACGGAAAAGGACGTTAAATCCTCAGATACTCAACAACCCATGTTTGTCAGGGGGGAGCAGGATAACCGAGTGGTTGGAGCGTTGAACTCTCAATGCTCGCCGGGGTCGTGAGTTCGACTGAATCTTGTTCGGCCGCTGGGGCCAGACTGAACCGATTCAATCAGTTTGTGCTGGCCTTTCTTTCGTGGTGGAAAAGGACGTCAAACCCTCCAACACCCACCCACCCACTTGTTTGCCTCGTCAAGTTCACGTACCCGGGGTCTCGATTTTCTTGACTGGGCCTTATTTGGTTCGCGGTGTATTGCACCATCTCTGTGTAATGTATTCCCTCCTGGTGCGCTGTATGTGGCAAGCTCTCACTGACCGAGTGGCCCGCTGCGCTGATAAATATTCATGAGGGGAATACCCTTTCGTGTGACTGACCTTGCCGACAGCAACCGTCTGAGGCGCCGCTGAGTCACACGATGCACAACAACAATTAGGGCGATCATAAGGTACACTAACATGTACATATGACATCAGACACCGACTACCTGCGTGATAAGAACCCCCCCCCCAAAAAAAAAAAAAAAAAAAAACAACAACAAAAAAAAAACACACACACACACACACAAAAACAAAACAGACAAACAAACGAACCGGGCAGAACTAAAGGGGTTCGAAACACACACACACACACACACACACACACACACACACACTGTTATTTTGAATACATTTATTGGGGATACAAGCGTGTTTTGGACTTTTTTTTTTTTTTTTTGGCATTCTGACAAACACTCGATCATGGTGTCCTCACAAACAAACTTACTGAGACCAGCAAACTTATGTCTAGCACGTCGGCTTTGGCGTGAACATTAATTCTGGCTAACTATGAAAGGCATACCGATGAGCTAAGCTAGCGAGGGTATAGCGTAAGCAGGCAGTGGATTATAATAATAATAATAATAATCAGCTCTTATATAGCGCTAGTAGTCTGCTCACAGAGCACTCAGTGCGCTACACACACACATTCTCACGCATACATGAAACACTAATTACGTGTGGGGAAGGGGGGGGGGGGTAGATGATACTACAGATCATATGCTGTCTTGAATAGATGTCTTTAGTTTTGATTTAAACTGTGGGAGGGTCTGGGTGTTCCTAAGGGAGGGAGGCAGGGAATTCCATACCTGGGGGGCACAGAAACTGAAAGAGCGCTCACCGAAGGTTTTGAGATTGAACTTGGGAACCTTCAGGAGCTTTTCCGATGAGGAGCGGAGAGTACGAGAAGGTTCATACGTGAACAGTTTACCGTTTCACGCCTCAGTGCATCTTTGGTATGCTCTGAGATGCATACGGACGTTAAACTCCCCAAAACACACCCACACCCACCCTGCATACTCTGCAATATAGGCACTGGAGTTGCCGCTGTCAATAATAAGTTGTTTATCTGAACTCAGTGTGTGTTGCGGGTGTCCATGTATGCCGCCCAGTACAGACACGTGACTGACCTTAGCAACGGCGGCAAATTCGTGTCAAAAAGTGGGACGCCAGCTGAAAGAGACTCGTTAGGTGGCCGAATATTATGCCTATACTTAACATTTTTTTTCCTGCATGATTCATAACAGGTGTCGTAAACAACCGTAGCATGCTCTCATAGTATGCAGTGACACTTGAATTGTATCTCGTTTACGGTATGTGAAAGAAATGAAGACAAACTGCATGACTGACTAATGTTTGAGGCGGATGTATGTAGTGGATGTTTACACGATTCGTACTTGTCGTAATATCTTACGAGTAGACGACCATTTTCTGTTTTTAAAGCAAAACAAAACTACAACCCTGTCACACTCACATGATGTTCAGCCTATGTTATCGTTGTTGAAGAGATCAGGCGACACTTCCCGTCCCCCTCTACACACACACACACACACACACACACACACACACACACACACACACACACACACACACACACTTTCTCTCTCTTTTTCACACACACACACACACACACACACACACACACACACACACACACACACACACACACACACACACACACACAGCGTTTCTGGTCATGATAGAAGGAGTTTATTCGACACCCAAGACGAAAGATCTGATAGAATGTGCAACAAAGTGAAGCAAAGCATACACGGCTGATTTGAAAAACAAACACACAAACAAACAAACAACAACCAAAAAAAACCAAAAAAACCCATGTTATTGTGGTTATAACGTAAATTACTAGTGCTATGAATTAAGCTTTCGTGACGTTTTCTACAGACACTTCATTATTATGGACACCAACAAAAAGGTGAAATTACACTGATCAATACATAATTACACGCAACAGGCTGACGTACATGGTCTGGAAAAAAAGACTTTTGTGGATATTTCGAAAGGCAATTCAATCATGAATACATTTTGTTCCAAAGGTGAAACAAGTACATCATTATCAAACCCTAAATTTACACAGTAGGTGGGTATTGTTCACTGACTGACATGGTCTGAAATGTACTAAGTCAGTTGTATGCCCAATGTCTGCCTTAATGGTGGAGAAGCAACTTTTCAAACCACGCTGTCAATATTTTTCAGTGGCGTTGGGTTGTAGCTCAGTCGTCATCGATCTGTACTGCCTACAGTCGGATAATGACAAAACCACGTGACATGAAACGCGGCTTATGACAAAAAAAACAAAACAACACGCGACGTAAAACGCGAGTTGTGACACTGAAGAACGCGTGACTAAAAGTCGCGAGTCGTAACAAAAACACACGACTAAGAACGCGAGTCGTGACAAAAACACGTGACTAAAAACGCGAGTCGCGACAAAAACGCGCGACTGAAAACGCGTGTCGGGGCAAAAACATGCCACTACGAACGCAAGCCGTGACAAGAACACGGGACTAAAAATGCGTGTCGTGACAAAAACATGCCACTGAAAACGCGTGTCGGGGCAAAACGTGCCACGAAAAACGCGGAGCCGTGACAAAAACACGCGTACAACGACGCGAGTAGCCTTCAAGCTGGGTCATAGTGGGCCAGAGAAAATCCGTGAACCATCAGTGACCAGCTGAAGCAAAATATACACACGGCTCTCAATCTCTTGAAGCCATGCATCTTCAGCTGCCACCCGCCGACGCAAAGACGAGGCGGGGATCAAACGGGGTGGCTGCAATGACCTAACACTTGCTTACTCCAGATTCGGCGTAGCGTGTTATGGCCAATATAAACTCAGTAGGACCCCCCTGAAGAGAGAAGAGATTGCGGTAAGGTAGGGTCGTACTGACTGAAACATACAGCGACTGACTCCTATCAGAGTAACATATACCGGCAGTCGAGAAGTAAGGTCGTGCTGTGGGGTCGTACCGACTGAAACATACAGCGACTGACTCCTATCAGAGTAACATATACCGGCAGTCGAGAAGTAGGGTCGTGCTGTCGGGTCGTACCGACTGAAACATACAGTGACTGACTCCTATCAGAGTAACATATACCGGCAGTCGAGAAGTAGGGTCGTGCTGTGGGGTCGTACCGACTGAAACATACAGCGATTGACTCCTATCAGAGTAACATACCGGCAGTCGAGAAGTAGGGTCGTGCTGTGGGGTCGTACCGACTGAAACATACAGCGACTGACTCCTATCGGAGTAACATAATACCGGCAGTCGAGAAGTAGGGTCGTGCTGTCGGGTCGTCCCGACTGAAACATACAGCGACCGACTCCTATCGGAGTAACATATACCGGCAGTCGAGAAGTAGGGTCGTGCTGTGGGGTCGTACCGACTGAAACATACAGCGACTGACTCCTATCGGAGTAACATATACCGGCAGTCGAGAAGTAGGATCGTGCTGTGGGGTCGTACCGACTGAAACATACAGCGACTGACTCCTATCAGAGTAACATATACCGGCAGTCGAGAAGTAGGGTCGTGCTGTGGGGTCGTACCGACTGAAACATACAGCGACCGACTCCTATCGGAGTAACATATACCGGCAGTCGAGAAGTAGGGTCGTGCTGTGGGGTCGTCCCGACTGAAACATACAGCGACTGACTCCTATCAGAGTAACATATACCGGCAGTCGAGAAGTAGGGTCGTGCTGTGGGGTCGTCCCGACTGAAACATACAGCGACTGACTCCTATCAGAGTAACATATACCGGCAGTCGAGAAGTAGGGTCGTGCTGTGGGGTCGTACCGACTGAAACATACAGCGACTGACTCCTATCAGAGTAACATATACCGGCAGTCGAGAAGTAGGGTCGTGCTGTGGGGTCGTACCGACTGAAACATACAGCGACTGACTCCCATCAGAATAACATATACCGGCAGTCGAGAAGTAGGGTCGTGCTGTCGGGTCGTACCGACTGAAACATACAGCGATTGACTCCTATCAGAATAACATATACCGGCAGTCGAGAAGTAGGGTCGTGCTGTCGGGTCGTACCGACTGAAACATCAGTACAGCGACTGACTCCCATCAGAAAAACATGAACCGGCTCCCGTGCAGTGGGGTCGCAACGACTGAAACATACAGCGACTGACCCCCATCGGAGTAACATAAACAGGATGTCGCTCAGTATGGTCGTACCGACTGAATAAAAAGTGCGGACCAGCCGGTAATAATATAAACACGAGTTTGCAGCACACGCGAGGCAGCTTAGTCCGCGACAAGTGACGGCGGACAGAAGAGCAACTTTCAAGAGACTATAAAGAGTGAAACACAGCGGCTACATATAGTTCTGTCAGCTCTTCCATGAGTCTGACGTAACAACGCTATCCCCTGATCTGGGGGTGGATCACTCATGATGTCTGGCGGACAAACTTGATGGGGCAAGACATCAGTGTACAGTAAAGTCGAGGACACGACGTCCTAGAAGGGCAAGAGAGAAGTCGAGGTAACGGGTCATGCCCTTCTCCCAATTGGGATTGAATCGTACGGTTCCGGTGACTGATAACTGGATTAGCCACCGTCATCTCCAATCCAAAAAGGCAGCATGCACGGGCCTTTGGGGGGGGGGGGGGGGGGGGGGAGAGGTTGCGCCGGGAGATGGGGGAAGGGGGGGGAGGAGGCGTAAGGGTGGAGGAGTCGGGGGTTGGAGGATCGGGGAAGGGGAGGGGGTGCCAAAGGGAAGAGGGGTAGTTGGTGGGAGGATTCTGGGGCAGATGTCAAGCGAGGGGAGGAGGAGGGGCAAACGGGCATGTATACCAAAGATAAAAATAACTACTTTTCAATGCAGTTTCCCCCCAAAATAGTGTGTGTGTGTGTGTGGTGTGTGTGTGTGTGTGTGTGTGTGTGTGTGTGTGTGTGTGTGTTAGGGTGGGTGGATGAATTGGGTGGTCATGAAGGAGGTGTCGGGGTGGGTGCGGGGCAACAACGTAACCCCAGGACAAAGATGAATTTTCATTATGCTCAAAGACAGGTTATATGCTGACATTTACAATTGTTGGAAAATTGTATCATAATTGTCTGGTTATTTCGTGCAAGATAATACTTTTAAAGTGTTCAGGAGGAACCTATAAAGACGACCATTCCAAACATCACGTGATGATGCAGCAGAAAAAGAATGTCTGATATCATATTACCACAAACTAGACTCGATGACAAGCAAACGGCTTAAATCTGTGATCAAGTAAGAACAAGCTAAAACTTCTAACATTTCTGAACGCAACTGGTCAGGATATCGTTTTGCATCAGTAGTTTGAAATATATTCCAGGACTGTGTACTCTGTTGTACAAATCAAAACGACAAACTGTCCACACTAAAACAGGCATTTCACATGAAACGAAACAAACTCCTCTAAGAATAACAGTTGATGAAAAATGTGGAGATGAAGAAAGCCTTCCTACCGCTAGCGTGTAAGCGAAAAGCTACAACTGAAGCGAAACAAAATAAAACAGTAATGCACCAACTACAAGTACGAAAGCTTCACAGTGAAAGGTTTAAACAGTTGTGCTGCTTCTCATAGTTGTGAAGGGATTGGCAGACGCATGGACTGTCTTGGGCTCCATGTTGTCAGAATGACTGCTGCCAGCTGTAACATACAAGTGGGGATACGGCCGTTGAAACTATGCCATGTTGCAACGTTCATCTCATGGCTGCGGCTTTGCAATTGCAATTGCCAATATGAAGGGTAGAAAATATTAACATATTGTTGATGTATGCGAAATCAACCCGCAAAGACCCCAAACCAAAGTGCTGTGATAGACCCAACTCATTTAATGCGTTTGTAAGCTGATGCAAACTGGATATTTAGTGAGTGTTTGCGAAACTTTGACATTTAATAATAAAGTTTTTTTTTTTTTAAATGAGTATTTTATGGCGCCAAACCTTCTGCTGGAGCTCTGGGCATCTTACAATATCGGAACATTACATACACATTACATACAGTAAGCCTACATACACGCAGTCATGCAATACATTCTTAATAATAATAATAATAATAATAATAAAATAACATTCTTATATAGCGCAGTATCCCCAGGAAGTGAGCTCAACGCGCTTTACAATTTCTGACTAAAACTAATAAAATCGATAACTCATACTGTCATCACACGCACACGCACACGCACACACACACACACACACACACACACACACACACACACACACACCCTGCCATTCAACCAGCAACAGGGCTCAGGATGGGTCAAGAACTGTTGAGAAACTAGTTATAGGATAGTCTGAACAAGAAGGTTTTGAATTTGGCTTTAAAACCAAGTAAGTCAGAAGCATTTCGAATGCACTGAGGAAGAGAATTCCAAATTACAGGGGCTTGATACTGAAATGAACGTTGTCCAAAGGATTTAGTGTTGGTCTTAGGTACAACGAGGAGGCGTTCTTACAAAAAATGATGATGATGATGATGATGAAAACTGAATTCAGTCTATGTAATGCAGCCGGAATCATGTCAGTCCCACAAAGTCTGTGGTCCAAGAAACATGTGCTATGCTAGACTTCCTTCACACACACACACACACACACACACACACACACACACACACACACACACACACACACACACACACACTTACCCAGAAGCGCCAGCTGCTGGTTGCCACACCGTCCAGCCACCGTCTCCTGCTGAGGGCTCGGGGCCTCCTCCGGTACACCCACGGGCAACGGCTGATGAACCTCTTCTTCTCCTCCTCCTCCAGCTTGTTCTGGTGCTGCTGGCCAGAGCGTTTGCATGATCGCTCGCCGCTTCAGCACCGCCAGGAAAGCGGCTACAGAAACGACAACGGCTGCTGCCACGATGCCAAGTACAGCCGCCGTGGACAGATGGTTGCTGGCGTTCGAATCCCTGTTGTCGCCGGGAGGGGAGACCACCCGGGCTAGTTTCCGGGCGTAAGCTGAAATTACAAAAAAGAAAAACCAAACACAATTTGATGTCAACTGTTGAGGAATAAAGTTAGTGACTATATAAGGTTCCTGACTCAAGTCTGTTCTTTTTTTTGTGAATTGAATTGACATGTGATACATTTAATTTGATGTGGTCACCAGTCTTTGTTCTAATCGGGGGGCGTATGTGGTGGAAAAGGACGTTAAACCCCAAACACCCACCCACCCTCTAATCGGGGGGGGGGGGGGGGGGAGACCGAATAAAGTTTGTGTGTGTGTATGTGTGTGTGTGCTTCGGGGGGGGGGGGAGTAGTGAGGTAGTGAGGATACTAAATCTGAACGTCGTTGGTGGAGGCGGGGGGGGGGGGGGAGGGGGGGACTAGAGAAGTTGGCCCGGCTACACTTTGAAGTACAAGGTTTAGCAACTCCCCCCCCCCCCACATCACCCCATCCCCACCGACAATCATTGTTTTTCTCATTGGGTCCGCAATTTTTTTCACATGTTGTTTGCACGGAGACCAATTTCATCTTTTAATTTCTGCAGGTACATGTCACTAGAACTACCAAAGAAAACATTGCTAAGTCTGGCAAAATTCATTAGAAATAGTAAAATCGTCTAGTATGTCATGTAGGTATGTTTGTAACTATGTTGACATGTTTCACCTCACACACTTGCACTATTGGTGTTTTTTTTTTTTGTTTTTTTTTTAGAAATAGTAAAATCATCTAGTATGTCATGTAGATACGTTTGTAACTATGTTGACATGTTTCACCTCACACACGTGCACTATTGTTTTTGTTTGTTCTTTTGTAACATATGCGATGTGCAGTTTGGACTGTTGTGATTTCTTCCGTCCTACATGTGTTTTCGTAATTCTGTACGTATGAGAATCATGTATGATGCATTACTTGACATTCCTCCATACCCCAAATGGGGAGAAAGGAATAAAATCTTTGAATCTTTGATTTCAGAGGGAGAGACGAGGGGAGCATTGTCACAGTTTCATACTGTGTTCATACCCGTCTCCCACTCTGAAACATGATATCGATCAAGAGTTTGTTGGCACAGTATGGCTCGATCCGCGGCGCGCGTTCCACCAAGTGTGTCCTTGGCTGACCCAATGACTCAGTTGTCTAACGGCTTGGCAAAAGCCAGACAGTGTACATGCACTAACCACAATGTCAGCCCCACCCAACCCGCTTACTTGAAACACGAGCGGTTGTATGCTGTTCTGCAACCACAACAAAGAATAACACCCACGAGGGGAAAGGGGGACGGAGGAGGGGGGGGGGGGGAGGGCTGAGACGAGGAAGGGCAGGAGAGACTGAAGAGAAAGGTATCTCAAGATCACTGACAGCAGTTGGGACGCCATAGTCAAAGACAAAGATGACTAGGCGAAACGATATCAGTACTGCATGCAAGCAAGTATTTCGTGGAACAGCCCACGTAGATTAACCTACACCAGTATTATGGCGAACACGGACATAACAAATAATGATAATAGTAATATTATTAGCAGTAATAATAATAGTAATGGTACCAGTTTAGCAGTAGAGTCCCCGTCAAAGGCCTATGGCAAAAATGTGGCATACATGCAAGCAATAATATCTTGTTTTGCGCCTTCTTCTTCTGAAATACGCTGCTCTTACAAAGCTACTGCTGCTACTACTACTGCTATTAACTTGAATACTACTACTACTACTACTACTACTACTACTGATGTAGCAATAAAGCCCCCACCAAAGGCCTATGGCAAAAATAAGTGGCATACATATCTGCACCAATATCTTGGTTCGTTCCATCTTCTTGTAGTTATGCTACAATGTTAAGTACTACTAATGACTTGAAAAATGACAAGAAGAAGAAGAAGAAAACTGACCAGGGCAAAGCTGTTGACAAGTATCCGCAGTTTTCTTGTGCTGGGCCTTGTAACAAATGTCACTGCAGTGTTCGCAACGGCCAGTCCCATGGTCGAAGTAGAAATCTTCAACACAAGTCGATCTTCCGTCCACAGGAGCAAGAACAAGAAACCCCGCACAAGAAACAAAGCTTACGATGCAGCAGAACCGAAACATCTTCGTCGAAAGTGTTCTGCGCATATGGCTCGAAATCAAATCGCCAAGTTGCCGATTTGGAGACCACAGGTAAGTCGAAAGACGGGCTGGCAGGCCGGGAAAGTGTTGAGCGCGGCGTAATCTGTGTTGATATCGCTGGCCGACTGTCACGTGACTGATCTTTCGAGAAGAAAACAGTTGCCTAATAGCGGAAAAATCCGAAACCTGCTGCAGTTTTTAAAAGTGCATGTATGCATAGGCGGGACCGGCGAAGCGGCCACCAAGTATCGATCTGTGTCAGTTAGGGACAGTGGAATCACAAAATTCAACTGATGTAAGCGGACCCCCCCCCCCCCTCTATTTTTAAGAGCAATCTTTTATAAAGCCTTCCAGTAGTTTCCTGTGTCATTAACAAGTAAAGTTTCACAGTGTATGCCTGTTTGTAAAGTGTGCGTGAGTGTCGGTGAGTGATTGGCGCATTGAGTTTAGTCTAAAGGGTGGGTGGGTGGGTGATTAGAAGTTTAACGTCCTTTTCCACCACGTAAGGGTGAAATCAAAGACGGGGCAACGAGAAAAAGGCCAGCACAAATATTTGGCCTCAGCCGGGATTCGAACTCTAAAGAAATGCGCCGCCCTACAAATACCATTTGTTGTTATTATTATTATTTATTATTTAATCCCCATCCCACCCCTAACCCCCATTACCACCCCCAACTTCCATGCCACTCGCCTATCAGTGGTACCTACGCAGAGTCAGGTACAATGATGTTTGAAATATACAAGGGTAGGTGGGTGGGTGTTTTGGGGTTTAACGTCCTTTTCCACCACATAGGGTGATATCAAAGACGGGGCAACGATGAAAAAGACAGCACAAATATTTGGCATCAGTCGGGATCGAACTCACAACCCGAGCATTAGAAGTCCAACCCTCTACCATTCAACCACCCCGGCTCCCCTTGAAATATACAAAATGACAAGTGCATACCGGACCCCTTTAAAATTGCTAACAACGTACGCGCTGCTCAGTTTCAACAACCAAGAACGATGGACTCTCAATGCTCGGGTCGTGAGTTCGAATCCCGGCCGGCTGGGTCAAATATTTGTGCTGGCCTTTTTCTCGTTGCCCCGT
>JACVVK020000142.1:1297500-1310000 GCA_018292915.2 Batillaria attramentaria
TCACACACACACACACACACACACACACACACACACACACACACACACACACACACACACTGACACACACACGCACAGAGGATGGGGGGAGGGGGTATAAGTATCTGCACCACTACGTTATATCAAAAGCTACACATTCTAGAATGTTCTAACTTTACCGACAGGACAACGTTTCCAGTACTTCACAGGCTAACGGCAGCCTGCCCCCCCCCCCCCCCAACCCCATTCACGTGACTAAGCGGTCGAGGTCGTACGATTTATCATTGGCTTGGTTCACGAGTTAGCCCCCCCCCTCCCCCTCTCCCGCCTGCATCCTCATCACCGGTAACTTAAACTGTGTAACCCCTGCCCAATCCAAATCCGCCCCCCCCCCCTCCCCCGGCCTTTCCGGGGAGAAGAGGGATGGGGGGAGGTGGGTCATAGATAACCCATGCTGATCTTATGATCTTTTCACGACACTCCTCAGCTCTCTGTACTGAAATCAGATGCACGCGAGATAAGAAAAACAAGACCAGAATCGTGTGGCTTGGTATACATCTGTGTATAACGAAGTTTACATATATGACTCACCAGGCTAGGAAGTTTACTGTGATACGCTTGCAGGGAAACTTTTTTTTTTCAGCGGCACACTTGTAGGATATCTTCTTTCGCTATGTGATGGTCAAACGCCCACGACTCAAAGCTGTTGTTATCAGGCTGCAGCTCTTTGGAACCAACTTCCTAAATCACTTAGACACACAGAGTCCAGTGCCAGCTTCAAACGCTGCCTCAAAACCCACCTATTTAAAACTGTTTACTGATTTACTCTGCCCTTCCACACCGCGTCAGCCTACTTGTTGTGAGATGTTGTTTAACTTTGAATGTTCCCCGTGAGTCTGTGTGTATGAAAGTGGTGTATGTAGTAATGATGTACGGCGCTTAGAGCGGGTGGGTGGGTGTGGGTGTTTGGGGGTTTAACGTCCTTTTCCACCACATAGGGTGATATCAAAGACGGGGCAACGATGAAAAAGCCAGCACAAATATTTGGCCCCAGCGGGGATCGAACTCACGACCCGAGCATTAAAAGTCCAACGCTCTACCATTCGACCACCCCGCTCCCCGGCGCTTAGAGCCTGTTTTGTTTCATGTATAGGCGCCTTATAAGTCGTCATTATTATTGTTTCATTTCTCTCTGTTGTGACACAAAATTACTTGCTCGTCCACTGAGTTTCTTTGATATCATGCTGTATTTTGTCATCCTCTTTTTTTTTTTTTTTTTTTTCTTAAATTGTGAAGCGGGCCGTAGTTGCCACGCTGCAAGTGTGTACGTGTCCAAACCTTCACACGCCATGACTGAGTTATCCTGGATTACGGGTGGGTGTTGGGGTGGGGTGGGGGTGGGTGTTTGGGGGTTTAACGTCCTTTTCCACCACATACGGGTGATATCAAGGACGGGGCAACGATGAAAAAGCCAGCACAAATATTTGGTTCCAGCCGGGATACGAACTCACGACCCGAGCATTAGAAGTCCAGCGCTCTACCATTCGGCCACCCCGGCTCCCCATCCTAGATAATAATAATGAATACAGTTTATATAGCGCCTATCTGTTTTCTACGAAACACTCTTTGCGCTCACACACACACACACACACACACACACACACACACACACACACACACACACACACACACACACACACACACACACACACACACACACACACACACACACTGAGTGCCAATGAAACACTGGTCGGTCTACAGCTCGAAAGCTTGCCTAAAGAGGTAGGTCTTCAAATGGGCCTTAAATTGAGTCAGCGTGGGAAGATCCCTAATGGTGACAGGTAAAGCGTTCCAGACAGAGGGGGCGGCGTAAGAAAATGAACGACCGCCAGCTGACTTCAGAGTTGTTCTTGGAACCTTTAACAGTTTTTTTTTCTGATGGAACCTTTAACAGTTTTTTTCTGATGGAACCTTTAACAGTTTTTCTGATGGAACCTTTAACAGTTTTTCTGATGGAACCTTTAACAGTTTTTCTGATGGAACCTTTAACAGTTTTTTCTGATGGAACCTTTAACAGTTTTTTTTGATGGAACCTTTAACAGTTTTTCTGATGGAACCTTTAACAGTTTTTCTGATGGAACCTTTAACAGTTTTTCTGATGGAACCTTTAACAGTTTTTCTGATGGAACCTTTAACAGTTTTTCTGATGGAACCTTTAACAGTTTTTCTGATAGTGCACATTGTGCAGTAGTTGTTCGTTTTATTGATGAAGACTGAGTGGCGTTCAGTGATAAACACGCGGTGAAGCTCAAGCTTTCGATTGTGCTATCGTGGATTTTTTTTTTCTGTTGCTTGTCATGACCCAAATACATTGTGTCTGCCTTGATCTGCTTTGCGACCCGCCGCTACACTGAACTAGTAAAGTTCTCGTGACACAGACTGGGGTGTGATCGATGTTTGGATCTTAACAGTTTCACTTTACATCAGTGCCGGTACAGTACTGTGCTCCGGCACGGAAGTTGTCAAGCCAGATCTCTCAGTTTAGCCTCACGACAACTCAACGTCCTTTTCCACCACATAGGGTGATATCAAAGACGGGGCAACGATGAAAAAGCCAGTACAAATATTTGGCCCCAGCCGGGATCGAACTCACGACCCGAGCATTAGAAGTCCAACGCTCTACCATTCGGCTACCCCGGCTCCCCAGTCATAACAGAAAATAACAGCCGTAACAGTCATAACAGAAAATAACAATCATAACAGTCATAACAGAAAATAACAGTCATAACAGAAAATAACAGTCATAACAGAAAATAACAGAAAATAATAGAACGAGGACGTAGTACAGAGTTTTAATCTTAAGGCATGTCATCGTGCGTAAGATAAAGACAACAGATCAGAGTTGCATTGGGGAGGGGGTGGGGGGGGAGAGTTCCACGTGACCATACATCCGGGCATGAGTGACCTCTGAATAAAAGCTCGACTTGAAGGCTTGCCGGCGCACATCGTCACTAGAGCCCAACACCGGCTGAACATCGCATTGCACACAACATTCTCAAATAATGGGAAACGCCGCAAGAGAGTTGCTCGTCGGTAAGTTGGTGTTTTTCAGTTTTCAAATTTCTTTTTATTTTGTTATTTGCCTTTTTTGTTTGTTTTAAAGGGGCTGATCCTACCATGTCTATGTTCACAGATCGTTCTGAGCTGTTTTCGTGTTTGGGGCGGTCGGTGGTCTAGTGGTTAAGAGACCTGTCACCAATGCGAGAGGTCAGGGGTTCGAGTCCCACTCGGGGCAAAGAATGTTTCCTTCTCGTATGTGGCACCGTTCATTCGGGCCGATCGTCGGGGGTTCTCTCCGGGTACTCCGGCTTTCTCCCCCTCTGCTTTGGAAATGTCCAGCCCACCAAATTTAAAAATAAATGCAAATCTAAATTCCGAAATTTAAATAGCTGAGCTGACCCTTCGCACCACGTGATTGTAATGTGTTTATGTCCGGTGTTTGAGAGAATGTGTGTGATTCACGTGAGTGTGCGTGTTGGGTTCAGTTCGCGGCGCTTTGAGCCGATTCATGAAATTGGGTAAAGCGCCTATATAATACTCATTATTATTATTATATATTATTATATATCATCACACCACTTAGACACCTGGACAGTGACAGCGTCTCAGTCTAATTCTGGCACTCAGTCAACAGAAGCGTACAACAGACGTGGCGACCACGCTGAACGCTTCAGTAGTGTAACAACAGTCACAGAATTTGACTATTCGACCGCTCGCCCAAAGTGTAACAGATTTGTGTCACACTAAGAGCTGTACTGCTCATCAAGATAGAGTATTTTCAGGCGTCCTCACGAGCGAAACTGTTCCAAAATTAATTATAAATTGGCGTAGCAAAGATAGACTCAGCCTGTCTAATAGCAAATTGTTCTCGTTTCCTGGTGGGCTATAATTGCAAGTACACGCTGAAACTGAAAGCGCAGGTGGGGGGAGGGGTAGGAGGGGGTGGGAATGAGGCAGATGTAGTCCCCGGCTCGTCAGTATTACTACCGAGCATTTCCACACAAACAAAGAAAACAATACAGCTGTTATCTTTCAGCATACACAGAAAACACAAACAAAACACACAGCCACGCTCGTAACAATTTCAAATTTGGTAGTCCTAATCTTTTTCTTTTTTTTCTGGGCACAGTCTTTGTCTGCTGGGGAAAGGCCTTGGCTTTATCAGTTCGTGTCCAACACACACACACACACACACACACACACACACACACACACACACACACACACACACACACACACACACACACACACACGCACACACACACACACACACACTGGCACGCACGTACGCACGCGCACGCACACGCACACCAAAAAGTTAAAAACACGCCAGGGACAGCAGACGAGACAAATGTACATCAAGTTTGAGTACGGAGCCTTTGTCAGTGGGGAATCGCACAAATACAGTACTACTTATCTCGATCTATTGATGAATAATATAGCGCTTGTAATATTCCTCTCTTATTATGTCGGAAGATTTAGGGTGGGTTCCTCTTTTTCTAAAAATGATGCTTTGTGTGTCAGGATTCCTGTTGCTGTGGTGTGGAGCTCAGGCTCTGGGTTGTACCGGCCCGGATCAATTCGACAGTGAGGTGGTGAAGTGTCTCTCACAGCAAGGCGTCCCTCAAAATTGGAGTTTCGTAGTTATGCAAGGCTTACCACTCAAGGATTTTGTATTAACAGAGTGCAGGTAAAGAACTCCGTATGGTTATACTTACCAATTTCCTAGTCAACGACGAACCGTGCGTTTCTACTACAACTACTATGCTGCTACTGCTACTACTACTGCTACTACAAATGCTACTGCTGCTACTACCACTGTTGCTACTACTACTACTACTGCTACTACTACTACTGCTAATGCTACTGCTACTACTACTACTACTGCTACTACAACTCCCACTACTACTACTGCTGCCGCTACTGTTACTACTACTACCGCTACTACTACTGCTACTACCACTGCTAGTACTACTAGTACTACTGCTACTGCTACTACCGCTACTACTACTACTATTGCTTCTGCTACTGCTGCTACTACTATTACTGCTACTACTACTGCTACTACCAATGCTACTACTACTGCCACTGCTGCTACTACTGCCACTGCTACTACTACTACTGCTACTGCTACTACTACTACCACTGCTACTAATCAACTTTCTTATACCATATGCCTTATATACCGTAAATACGTTATACCATAAAACTGATGTTGTATGCACACTACTACTGCTACTGCAACTGCTACTACTACTACTGCTACTACTACTACTGCTCCTGCTGCTACTGCTACTACCACTGCTACCGCTACTACTACTACTACTACTACTACTACTACTACTACTACTACCACCACCACCACCACCACTGCTACTACTACTGCTACTACCACTTCTACTACTACTACTGCTACTGCTACTACCACTATTGCTACCACCACTGCTACTACTACTACTACTATCACTACTGCTACTACCACTACTGCTGCTACTACTACTACTACTACTATTACTGCTACTACTACTGGTACTGCTACTACCACTGCTATTACTACTACTATTGCTACTACTTCTGCTACTACTACTGCTGCTACAGCTGCCACTTATGTTGCTACTACTGCTACCTCTACTGCTGCTACTGCTACTGCTATTACATGTACTACTACTTCTACTACTACTACTACTACAACTACTACTGCTACTACTACTACTACTGCTACTACTACTACTACTATTGCTACTACTTCTGCTACTACTACTGCTACTACAGCTGCCACTTATGTTGCTACTACTGCTACCTCTACTGCTGCTGCTGCTGCTACTGCTACTGCTATTACTACTACTACTACTACTACTACTACTACTGCTGCTACAACTCTTCTTCTACCGTTACTATTACCGCTGCTACTGCTGTTTCAGTGACCGGGAGACAGCCAAAAAGTCTGCTTCTTGCGTGTTCCGACTTCAAGCGGAATGCCACGGCAGTACACATGGCGAGAATGCTGGCTTTCCTGATCCCAACAGGATGATGGAAGCAATAGACTACGTGTGTGACCATCTGTCGGGTGAGTAAACAGATTACACGACAAAGAATACACTGAACTGAACTGAACTGAACTGAACTGAACTGAACTGAATTTTTACAGAGATTGACCTCGACTGCATGCAGCGATATGAGCTGGAACGGATTCGGCAACGGTGTATGGTTTCCGGAGCTGGTGACTCTGCTTGCGCGTATGTCGCTTGGCAATTCTTAAATCTGTTGATTCTGGTAATGTGATACTGGTCTCATTTTGTAATCCCATGCGGATTAGGCTGCCCAGAGCAAGGCAAGAACCGTAAACGAGACTGCAAGTAATTTCGACTCGGATAAATCTCCAACCGATTCCTGCCGATCAGGGGATTCCAACATGGTACCACTGGATCTGCAGACCGACGCGTTAATAACTACTATAGGCTAAATCCCCTTCTCGGACCACAAAAATCAAACTGTTTTCGGTCAGAATGTTGAGAATCATGTCTGTACTGGCGTTCTCCGACCTTCTTTCTTCAATTTGAGATGCATGGGTACTAATTCAGACACAAGCTGATCAACTTCCTTATACCATATGCCTTATATACCGTAAATACGTTATACCATAAAACTGATGTTGTATGCACACAAAGACTCACCCTTGCTTCTGAACGTCCATAGGCAATACCAACATATGGTTGATCATTGTGTTGACATGGTGCATTGCTCAAATAAGACACGGGAGGTCAACTTCCAACTGTGGGACTACTACCGCCGACCCATAGAATGTGGCTCTGGCTCTCGTATGGGTGAGCATCATTCACACACACACACACACACACACACACACACACACACACACACACACACACACACACACACACACACACACACACACACACACACACACAGAGGCGCGCGCGCGCTTCCCGAAAGACAACTTGTTATTAATGGACAATCTGTCGAAAGGGTCACTAGCTAATTACAGATACCTGGGCGGGTGGGTGTTTAGGAGTTTAACGTCCTTTTCCACCACGTGTTTGTTATATCAAAAACTGGGCAACGAGAAAAAGGCCACACAAATATTTGGCCCCAGCCGGGATTCAAACTCACGACCCGAGCATTGAAAGTCCAACGCTATGTTCCTGTGTATGTGTGATGTCGTGCATTTCTGTGTTTACTAATGTTTGTATCTAGATATATGCATGTGTACCCCCCCCCCCTCTCTCTCTCTCTCTTTTCTTTTTTCTCTCCTTTCTTCACTTTTTTAATACATATTGCTTTACTTATTTCATCTTGCCCTATGTATTTGGTTTTTCCAGTGTTCGAATGCATAATTGCATGAGCCTTTGTGTACACTTGTTGATTTTTTTTTTTTTTTTTAAGAACGCCCAACGCTCTACCATTAAACTGTCCCGGCTCCCCAACAGATACCTGCGGGTTGCGATGTATGAAAAGTTAAGCTGGAAAGACAATGTTAGTTCAGCGGTCACTTGAAGAAGGCACAATCTCCCTTGTTTTTCTTGAGAAAAGTGAGGTCGGACCAGGTTGATCAGAAAACTTTCCCGCATCTTCTATTCTTCTGCTATTAGCTGCGTGCTGGCGACCTTTGCTACTCTCTGTTTGGGTGGCAACATCCCAAAAGAGAATGCTGTTGGTAGGAGATGGTAGCAGTTTCAGATGAGCTGGGAAGCTGGAAGCTCCTAAATAAAAGAGAGAGAGAGGGGGGGGGGGCGTCCCGGGAGGGGGGGGGGAGAAAGAGCCCGGGGGGGGGGGGGGATAAGTGGGGAGGGGTCTGATTTGGAGGTTGAGAGAGAGAGAGAGAGAGAGAGAGAGAGAGAGAGAGAGAGAGAATGAGAATGTGTGTGTCGTTGAAAGTTGTTGGTTTATGCATGGTGATGTTTTGACTAGTCATTTCCAAAAGTATTGTAATTTGGTTACACTTTCTTAAAATGTATAATTCTTGTCCCTTCACTCATGTGTGTGTGTGTGTGTGTGTGTGTGTGTGTGTGTGTGTGTGTGTGTGTGTGTGTGTGTGTGTGTGTGTGTGTGTGTGTGTGTGTGTGTTGGTTACGCGCGCGCGGAGTCAGTTTCAGTATTATGCTAACACCAATACCCCACCCACCCCTTACACACACACACACACACATGTGTAGACATGTATCTCTTTGATTTAGTTCGAGCAGACTATTCAATTTTTCCTTATAAAATGTCTTATCTACTGCTACTTCCCCACCCCCCTCCCCCCACCCCCATCCGCTTTTCTTTCTCTTTGCATGTTAATGTTTTATGAGAGCCATGCTTTATTAAGAGCCATTTCTCATTATTTCTTTTTATTGTCATTGAAATCAATCAACCATGACGTTGTGATATTTTCTATGTAACCAGAAACGGGCACTGTGCGTCCAATCGGCTAACGGCCGTTGTAGAGCCACCGGGCACGTGACTTTCTTCAAGCAAACTACGCTTATCTGCCGAACGATTCAACGCTTGAAAGCTTAGATCTGCCGCACTCGGTGACAGCAGACGACCGCCTGTCTTTATTATGAGAACATCTGCCCAAAATGCACGATGTACACGACTGTATATCTTGTTGCGTCGTGACTGTTGTAAGTAAACAATACACACCCAACAGTGCCGACTGTTTCTTTCACGCGTGAAGGAGTGGATGGGTGAGATGGGTGAGAGCGGTGTAACGCCACAAAAGGATGACAACGGATGATTTTGGGCATATAACATTTTTCTTGCAGGCGCGTGGAAGATGCTGAGAGGAAGGGGGGCCCACTAAGTCGGGTGAGCCATACGGCCGGGGTGAAGAAGGGTTTGTGTGTGTGTGTGTGTGTGTGTGTGTGTGTGTGTGTGTGTGTGTGTGTGTGTGTGTGTGTGTGTGTGTGTGTGTTGACTGCCAAGGATTGTGTCCTGCGACAGCAGAGCAGGGGGGGGGGGGGGGGCACCACTGGTGGGCTTCCTCTCCTCTTATCAAAAGCAAGGGGGGGGGGGGGCAAAGATATTCGGGCCCCCCTTCCAAAAGTCGAACGGGGGCCTGGGCCCCCAGGGCCCCCGTTATTCCTACGCCCCTGTCAGAAACGCTTTCAGTATCTCAGTGTATGTAGCGTGAGGCGGGTTCAGCCCCCAAAACAGTGGAATTCGCAATACTGCCTTTCTCCTAGAATCTTTGCCTTGAATGTTTTATTAATCCTTTTCTGGGATTTTGCAAAAAGTTTTGTCTAATAAATTCACTGAACGTGGACAACTCCGCCTATAGCTGCCTCTCGGATCATGTTGTAGTTAGTGAAGGATTTTGCCCGTTGTACCTTTAGAGCGGGCAAAGATGCGAACAGGCAGTATATTTTCTGGAACTCTTTTCCCTGTCTCACGAATGCCAGACATGAAAAAGTTTTGGTATCACTGAAAAGTGCAGCCGGAAGATAAGCCTTCTATTTGTAGCATTGTGTAGTCGTGAGATATGTTTGTTAAAAAACAAAAAAAAAACAAAAAAAACCCCAAAATGCTGCTGACAAGAGGCCATTGATTTTGAGAAAATGGATTGTGAAGTGTGACATGGGAATCAATGATGCCAGTACAGCATGGTTGTATTACGTGTTCGTTTTTGACACGTGACACTTTCACGGAAGTTGTATTAGTTGTTTACGCATCCGAAAAGTAAATCAAATTTTTAAAGTCGCTTACGAATAACAGGAGGTGGGTGGTTTGTGTGTGTGGATTAAGGGGGAGGAGGAGGGTTGGGAAGTGTAACATCCTTCCCCCCACATAATAATAATAATAATAATAATAATAATAATAATAATAATGATAATGATAATAATGTTAATAATAATAATAATAATAATAATAGATATTTATGTGGCTTCTAAAAGGAAAAAGATCATGAAGTGGAAAAAAGCCCCAATCCCTCCTTCTCCAGTCCCTTCGTGTGAACACCACTCCTTGATCACATCGTAATACCACCCTCCATGAGAGAGAGAGAGAGAGAGAGAGAGAGAGAGAGAGAGAGAGAGAGAGATTTTTAAAGTATTATTATGTAATGCAATTCAGATATAATCAGATGAAGCAAACACATACGGAAAACAAAAGTTGACCTGCACAAACAGATTCACACAGTCACACATTCACCCATTGCACCAACACCAGGACAACAATGAACACTGACGTGCATCCCTACACTTAAAGATAAATTAATTTCAATCGTCCGTCCCACGTTTATTGTCCAGCTTAAACCCGTAACCTACACCAAACCCTGTATAATTAAAGTAGATGCTGATGAGAAAATGCTAACTGACCAACTGAGATCACCAGCCCCCACCCCCTCTGTGTGTGTGTGTGTGTGTGTGTGTGTGTGTGTGTGTGTGTGTGTGTGTGTGTGTGTGTGTGTGTATGTCTCTCTCTCTCTCTCTCTGTAATTCTATGTATGCTCTGTGTGTGTGTGTGTGTGTGTGTGTGTGTGTGTGTGTGTGTGTGTGTGTGTGTGTGTGTGTGTGTGTGTGTGTGTGTGTGTGCGCGCGCGCGTCAAGGACAGACAGTAAGAGAGACCTGTGCGTCTATGTTCTCATCCTTGGAAAATAAAGTTTCAGTCAGTCAGTCAGTCAGTCTCTCTCTCTCTCTCTCTCTCTCTCTCTCTCTCTCTCTCTCTCTCTCTCTCTCTCTCTCTCTCTTGGGCTGATGATCGTGCGGCCGTTTGTCTTATGAATGAAAAACTGTAATTCCCAAAGACATTACTTATGCTGATTGTCGGATTTCCGCGTCGGGCTGAAGCTAGATTCCAGCTGTTCTGTGTTTTATGTCGCGTGTCGTTCATTACAGTGTATGTTAATATATCGCTTTATGGGCTGATGCCTGAAAAGCAATAAATGTCTGAGTCTGAGTCTCTCTCTCTCGTAATTCGTGAACCGCCGTTACAAAGGTTGCTTTAATTTAAATTTTTATTGCGCATGTCCGAAGTACGTCTTGTTTATGCTCAAATTGTCTTTTTCTACTTCCTTCAATGCAACAAAATAAATCTTTAAAGCAAATAAATCGGACGAAAAGTCTCACAATCAATACATCGTTTCATGCATCATGATCAGAAGGGTGTGACCCCTGTCAATGCGTCTTCTCGTTGACCCCAGGAAGCAGTTTTGTCCCTTATCCAAACTCGGCAACTCCTTTCTCAACAGGTCTCAGTGTCCTCAGTTACAAAATCCAGTATCAAACAGCATACCGATCGTCGACACGCCAGGTATTCTGTAGGGAGAGAAACAGCGACTCGTGGCGCATGTGTATTTAAAAAAAAAAAAAAAAACAGGCCGCGCAAACGGAACCACGCGAGTTCCGGTGCAGGGGAATCCCCTTACCTAGTAACTGCGCGTCAAGGTGAAGGTCGCTGCAACAACCTGAAAAGCAAACATGGGATGGGACGAGTCTGGTGTGACGTCACAAACCTCAGGTGAAGAGGTCGAGAGGTTCGCACTGTTAGCTTGGTTACCCAGACGTTAGGTACAGTTTCATACCGACAAATAATAAAAATAGAACAAAATAGAAATAGATTGTCGACATAAGTTGCAACAGTGAAAGAGTAACGACTTGCCAACACGCTTGTACCATAAGAAATTACGTTGTGAAAATTAAAGATTGTCTTTGGTTATAGATGAAATTAAGCTTACATTTAGGACCGTACGTCACTTGTTTAAAAAGATAACGGTTTGTTTTTGTTCTTGTTGTTGTCGTTGTTGTTGTTGCTGTGGTCGTCGTCGTTGTCATTGTTGTCGTACTGTCGTTCTCGTTCTCGTCGACGTTCTTGTTGTCGTGGTTGTTGTTGTCGTCGTCGTCGATGTTGTCGTCGCCGTCCTTGTCGTCGTCGTTGACGTTGTAGTCGTCGTCGTCGTCACACACACACACACACACACACACACACACACACACACACACACACACACACACACACACACGTACGTTAAAAATGATGTTAAGCCTGAGCTGCATGATTGTTCAGAAACTGACAATAAAACGTTTCCCTCTTCCGTTTTTCCCGCGTCTGCTTTCATCAAAGTGACAAGTACTGCAAACAAGTTCCGGGACGACGTAACTATTGTCATCTCACAGTATCAAACAAACGTATCCACTGAACTCGACAAACTATCGATTGACCTTTGAACATCATCGGACAGAAATGGGAAAACACAGAAAGAAGGACTGACAGTTATGAACCGGAAGTAGATGATCGGAACTGGAAAGCGCGAGGTCAGCTTGACCCAGCCTGAAAAGGTAGCACGTGACAGTAGGGAACAGACAGGTCGGAAGGCAGCGATTGCTTTCTTCTTTTGAAGTATTTGCTAGCTGACCTTTGAACACCATCGAACAGAAGTGGGAAAACACAGGAAAAGGGACGGACTCGAATGAACCGGAACTGAGTAGAAGATCGGAACCGGACATCAAACGCGAGGTCA
>JACVVK020000142.1:1315000-1347511 GCA_018292915.2 Batillaria attramentaria
GAAGTCCAACGCTCTACCATTCGACCACCCCGGCTCCCCACCTCGTAAGAAAGAGAGAGAGCAAAAAAAACAAACAAAAAAAACGATTAGTGATAACGAAACTTCTTTAAACTGGCTATTTCCGTCTCTGCTGAGCCAGCATAATTTATGTTATGAAACAGTTTGGCGCGTGAAAGAGCATGTAAGCTCGAAATACTCACCGGCCCCCGTAGTGTAGTGGTTAGCACTTCGGACTATGGACCGGGAGACCCGGGTTCGAGTCCCAGCCGAGGCAAGCGGGATTTTTCCTACCTAGGTCGGCTCCTACCCAGAGCGGGTGTGCTATGGGCCCAATGGGGAGGCTGCTGCCACACAGCCGAGCTTCACCCACTTCACGGGTGCGACTTTGGGGGTGCTTCCCTTGGTATGACACGTCTTATGATGTGGATGATTACACGGCCGGCACCGCAGGTGCCGTAGTTCCCGGGCCTGGTTAATGGCGGGATATTTATGACAGGAAGCGTGGAATGCGGCCCTGTCCCGCAGTCCCAAACCACACGGACCTCCATAGCATCATCTTACCATCTTCCTCATCTCCATCATCATGCATAATAAAAATTGCCCCAACTTCCGAGCCCTCCGTGGATTCCACCCATTACCAGGGAGGAACACCACTGGAGCCGGCAAAGAGTTGTGGCAGCAAAAAAAAAAAAAAAAAAAAAGCTCGAAATACTCTATCTTCATGATTAGTCCAGCTCTTAACCCAATCCACCAGAGCTTCGACTATTGTTGTAAAAGGTTTTTTTTTTTTTTTTTTTTTTAAACATTTGACCTCCCTTGCTGTCACAGGTTTCTTTGGCAACCCGCTAAAGGATGTCGAAGTAAAATACAACATCTAAGCAACACTTTCTCTAAATATAGTCATTCGGCCCACGTGGTGCATTGTCACCACTTGATCCATTCAACTGATGCCAGACTTAATAATAATAATAATAATAATAATGAGTATTATATAGGCGCTTAACCCAATTTCATGAATCGGCTCAAAGCGCCGCGAACTGAACCCAACACGCACACTCACGTGAATCACACGCATTCTCTCACACACTGGACATTAACACATTACAATCACGTGGTGCGAAGGGTCAGCTCAGCTATTTAAATTTCGGAATGTAGAATTGCATTTTTTTTTTCTTCAAATTTGGTGGGTTGAACATTTCCACACACACACAAAGCAGAAAGAGCCTCTGTTACGCTCTATCTTGATGATTACTACAGCTCTTAATTTGATACATTGTTGTTTACACTTTGAGGTCGAACATTCAATTTCTACGATTGTTACATTGTATATTACTGGAACGGCCAGTCTGGTCCGGACGCGTCGTCGAGTGCGGTTCTGCTGGCTCAGTGCCAGCATAACTGACGCTGTCACTGTGCAGGTGTATAGGAGATGTGATGATAAATATCAAGGACACAGCTCAGAACGAGTTCTGAGCATAAAAAAAAAACTGTAGCGTTAGCCCCTTTAACCAATCCGGACACATCAAGTTTGTACGGTGTAGCTGGGATCACGTGCACATGACGATGTGCGATTACGCAATATAAGCATACTGCGTGGGCCCTATTTACTAAGTTATCTCGGGAGAGACTAAAAAAAAAATGTTTTACCGAAATCCTCTTAACAAAACAAGTCACGTGTAATTTTCTGTGCAGAGTTTGCATTCCTGTCCGGTACGTATATATCACGAGACTTGCTAGAGGGATAGTCAAACGGAAACAGTGACGGAAATGTTGCGATCGCTCAAAGGCGACATGTTCAGTGAAGCGTCCTAGCAATTGACTGAAAACCCCAGATCCGCCCTTCCCTCCCCCCACCCCCACCCCCACCCCTATCCCTACCATCTCTCTTTCTCGCTCTCTCTCTCTCTCTCTCTCTCTCTCTCCAGCATCCATCATGTTATCTAACCCATCTTTTAAAAAAACGTATCATTCAGTTTTTTTAATGCTGATTATAATGCTAATAGTGTGTGTGTGTGTGTGTGTGTGTGTGTGTGTGTGTGTGTGTGTGTGTGTGTGTGTGTGTGTGTGTGTGTGTGTGTGTGTGCACGGTGTGTGTGTGTGTGTGTGGGTGTGGGTGTGTGTGTGTGTGTGTGCACGGTGTGTGTGTGCGTGTGTGTGTGTGTGTGTGCACGGTGTGTGTGCACGGTGTGTGTGTGTGTGTGTGTGTGTGTGTGTGTGTGTGTGTGTGTGTGTGTGTGCTTACTGACTAAGTTTCTGTAGTTTAGCAACGGCAAGGTTATAAACTGGTTGATGGTCAAAATCTTCTACCGTTGAAAAATAAAGGTTTGTCATTGTCTCTCTCTCTGGACAGATGGATGGGAACAGAAAGTGTAGGTGGATCAGTGCGACGGACAACAAAACAGGCCGACAAAGTTTAAAACCGCAACACAACGCATTGTAGAGCGGAGATCGAGTGAGTGAGTGAGTGAGTTTCCGGAGACACCAAGCATGCAGTTTATCTAGAGTCACACGACAAAACGTAAACAAGCCCAATGAACGGACCAAGCACTGCGTGGGTGTGACGTGCGTGGGTGAGTCCTCTGCATGCCGCAACATGTCTGTCACGTGTCTGATGATGGTGGGAGGCAGTGGAGAGTGTTAATGGCGGGGCAGGGGACGGGGTGGTCGCGTGGGCGGAATTTTGTGAATGAAAATGACTAAGCGTGGCAGGGTTGCCTGTGGTTTTATGACTAGACAGAGACTGTAACCACAGCATTCCTGCGGTGCTTTTGCAAGATAAACATCCGCTGCGGGTGGATCAATACCTGTAGGGGTTTTCATTTGGTGTGGGTGTTCGCGGTTTGCGGAAACGAAGAGTGGCTCCTTTAGAGAGAAAAAACTGCTTGTTTGTGAAGCAGAAGTTAGGCAGCCTGCTCATAGCTTGCAACTGACAATTTCCGCTTTGATTCTGTAAAGGGTAATGGTTTGTTTGTTACCGCCTGCTGTGCGCATGAAAAACAGAGAGAGAGAGAGACAGACAGACAGACAGACAGACAGACGTGAAATCCTGGTGAAGTGTGTGAAGTTTCTATTCACACAATATATAATTATAAAAGTGAAAAGAGACATTTTAGCAAAACAACAGTTTTGTTGTTGTTGTTGTTGTTTTTTTAATTCGTCAACCTTTCGCTCTCGGCTCAACATAAACAGGCGCAAATCCAACAGCGACAACACAGTTTTTCCCTTACACTCAGTATGTCGTTTTTCTGACGTAAAACTCTCTCTCTCTCTCTCTCTCTCTCTCTCTCTCACACACACACACACACACACACACACACACACACACACACACACACACACACACTCGCGCACACCTGGCATTCTGAACTGCTAATACATTATAACGTACAGATAATACAGTACACATATATTATACAGTATGTACAATCAATTCAAGTTCAGCGAAGTCCTCCTTAAAAAGTCCTACTAAACATGTCCAGTGCTACAGGTGTTAAGCGTAAAGCATAAAGGCATAACTCACGAGTGCTACTCCCCCCTCCCTCCACCCCCCCCTCCACCCCCCCTCCACCCCCCCCCCCACCCACCCGTACCTAAGTACGTTTCTTCTTTTACGTTCACGTGTAGCACAGAATCGAGGAGTACTGTCCTGTCTGGATTTTCATGTTGTTCAGTGATAAATAAGGCAGTTCTCTGTGGGTCGTTTTCGCCCACCCAGTTTTTTTTTTTTCCACCTTCAAGTGGAAAATCGGATAGCAGGTACGATATCTAGCACCACCCACCCACCCACCCCCCCCCGCCCCCACCCCCCAAAAAAAGGAAAAAAAAAGGGGGGGGGGAGCCTAGAACGATCTGTGAGGTGTGGGACGATGCAGTTCACAACTCAGCCCCCCCCCCCCCAATTTAACTCAAACGTGAGGTGGCCTGCATGCTGCGTACCAGCAAGCACTTGATTTTTGGGCGGGCTGAGCCCTAAACTGGACAGGCGTTTAGCAGGGGTGCCACGTGGGTGGGGTGTTTGGGAGTTAAACGTCATTTTCCACCACGAATGGATGATATCGAAGACGAGGCAACGAAAAAAAAAAAAAAAAAAAAAAACCAGGCCAGCACAGTACAAATAATTATCAGGCCCTAGCCGAGCGCTTAGCAGAAAACTGGTCGACCTATGTCATTTGGGCGGCTGGCTTGCACGGGAGATTTCAAATTTTCATCGTCCTTGTTAATATCATTCTGAGGCGCTGCGTAGTAGTTCTGACGAAGGCAGGCCTTTCGTCTCACACAGCAGATAACACCACCAGCAACGAAGGCGACGACCACGCCGATGACAGTGATAAGAATGGCGATGAGAGCGGATGAATCTTGCGTGGACGAGGTGTTTTTGAGGACGCCTGGTTTGTCAGCTTCCCCGGTGTCTGGTTCGGAGGGTGGGTGGGTGGGTGTTTGGGGGTTTAACGTCCTTTTCCACCACATAGCTGGTTTGGAGGGCAGATGCTCTTCCATGTAGGCTGAACAAAAATAAACGCATACACGAATATAATAAACTCAAGTTAAAGGAGCGAATGTTACCATTTTTTAATACGAACAAATCGGGTTTTTTTTTTAAGCTGTTTTCGTGGTATCTCTCATCACACCACTTGGACACCTGGACAGTGACAGCGTCTGTAATGCTGGCACTGAGCCAGCGAAAGCGTACTCAATGACGCGGCGACCAGACTGAGCGCTCCAACAGTGTAACAATTTGAATGTTCGACCGCTCGCGCAAAGTGTAAACAACATTGTATCGCATTAAGAGCTGTACTAATCATCAAGAGTATTTCGAGCGTACAGGCGCACTTAGGAGCGAGGGTGGATGGGTGTTTGGGGGTTTAACGTCCTTTTCCACCGGGATACGAACTCACGACCCGAGCATTAGATGTCCAACGCTCTACCATTCAGCCACCCCGGCTCCCCGCACTCAGGAGCGAAACATAAGTTGGCTTAACAAAGATTAGACGGAATTAAACCGCTTAAATTAAAGACTCATGCCTTTTAATAATAATAATAATTGTAAAGGTGCTTTACCCAGTTTCATGAATCGGCTCAAAGCGTCGCGAACTGAACCCAACACGCACGCTCACGTGAATCACACACATTCTATCACACACTGGACATAAAGACACACACACACACACACACACACACACACACACACACACACAC
Source organism: Batillaria attramentaria (assembly GCA_018292915.2). Classification (NCBI taxonomy): domain Eukaryota; kingdom Metazoa; phylum Mollusca; class Gastropoda; family Batillariidae; genus Batillaria; species Batillaria attramentaria. The sequence goes on from JACVVK020000142.1 coordinate 1,320,197, forward strand.
ACACACACACACACATGAAGTTAGTGCTGCACTTATCTGTACACCGCAAATAGAAATTGTGACTGACCTATATTGAGAAGGGGGGGGGGAGGGGGAAGAGAGAGTGAGCGGTCAGACTGACAGACGAATGGACAGGCAGGCAAGCCAAGAGAGAGAGAGAGAGGTCTTAAACTTTATCGGGCTGTTTTGTTTTTCATCAAACTGCTCCGCCTACACTTCCTGTTCCCACTCATCTGGAGAGAGAGAGAGAGAGAGAGAGAGAGACAGAGAGAGAGAGAGGGACAGAGTAGCGGTGACATGGTGTAGGATGGTGAAAGATAAATGAAAGTGGGACTCGACACCTCTTTGCTATCGAGGATCAACAGATCGAGGGGAATCCCCTGTGACGCAATGGTTACTTGTCACGTGTAAATTCTCTCTCTCTCTCTCTCTCTCTCTCTCTCTCACACACACACACACACACACACACACACACACACACACACACACATGTAGCCTGTCACCCAACGCAGGGAGAATGAGAACATGAACTGCATAAATCCGCATGAATCCCAACCATGGATAACTAAAAAAATCATTTAAATAATTAATCAACCAATGTAATTAGTAAATTAATATTCAGTGATGCATGGACTGTTAGATGTAGTCTGTGTATTGCAATGTTATGTTTATTTCTTAAAACGTGTCATCCCTCCCCCTCCTCCCCCCCCCCTCCTTCTTCTTGTCCCCTCTTCCCTCAAAAGAGTCCCCAACCCCTATTCGACTGACAGAAACAAAATGGCATTCATCGATGTAGTGACGCGCAAATCAACTCTACTCACCAACGCACTTTTCCTTGCACTCGTCCTCGGTCCTTGTGACTATGGCATTGTCGCAGAGTTCATTACAAGGAGCGCACGCTTCAACATTAGGATCGTACCATTCAAAAATCCCGCATTTCCTTCGTGTTTCAACGCCAGCCGCTTGACTCGACAATTCGATCTGCCCTGCTACGATGACTACGCTCACCGCTACCGCTAATCTCCATTGATCCATTGATATAGCGTGGGTGTGACAGCTTGGCATGAATCGAAGTGCGGCTATCAGTGTTGGCAGCCGGTGTTGTAGTAGGCGCCTGTGGCTGCTAAGCAGAAGTGGCACACGTGCGTGAATGAAAGGCTATTGAGAATCACAAGTGTCGTCTGCTCGATCCCCCAGCAGTGACGCCGGAAGATATTTTTAGCGATGGCGTGTCACGGGTCGCATTTTTACCTGCCCGTTGATTCGCTGATTCTAGAACTAATCTGGTACGGGGAATGGGTAATTCTCCGCTTGGCCTGTGTACACGGGAACGTAAGAATACGAGTGCGGGGGGCGGGGGGCCGCGGGGGGGGGGGGGGTATGGAAACAAAACGGATGGTCGTTTTTCTGGTGCATTTCCTCATTCAGCGGTTTCCTACGCCACAGCACAACCTTTTTTTCCAAAGCCAAAACACCATACGGCACTGGAAAAACGCTGTGGGTTTAGCGTTGTCAGTTAGAAAGACTGAAGAGGGCCGTTTTTCAACCCGGAATCAACTTGTACTAAAACGTCACTGACTACAATCTAAAGACGTGTATTATATGGTCATGTTTTACAAAACTGCTTTAGGTGAGAGCAATTGTCCTCGAAACGTTCGAAGCGGCATAGCAACGGCGAAAGGTCGTCCATTTTGATCCCCCCCCTCCCCCCAAAGATGGTATAGAGGTCTGGGCCCGCATGTAAAAGTCGGGGTTAGGGAGTTTAGCCCCGGGTTAGAGTCTAACCTCGAACTTAACTAGCTCGAGGGTAATTTTTTTTTTTTTTTTTTTTTTTGGGGGGGGGGGGTGTTTGTTTGTTTGTTTTAAATCAGGAAGCGGGTCCATTCCAACAATTAAGGTGCCTATGCCGTTATAGAAGGATTTTTGTCTTTCTTTCTTTGCTTCCTTTTTTGTATTAATTTTGTTTTGGGGTTTCTTTTGTCCTAGTCTGGGAAGGATTTGTAAGCGAATTCAGATTATCCGTCGGATCACACACACACAGACACACAGACACACAGACACACACACAGACACACACACAGACACACACACACACACACACACACACATTCTGACTGACTATTCTGTTTTTGAGTTTGTTTAACCAAGAGACGACGGAAACAAAATCACGTACTGATTGACCCACAGAACACCCAGTCTGCTGCCAAGTCCCCGTATCAGATGTGATAATTGCTCAGTTCGGGAAATTCCGAACAAGTGTACAGAATCCTGCGTCATAAGAAATCTTCCGTGGAATGTTCCACGGGCCCACAACCTCGCCAAGGTCACTATTGCGTCATTAGCAACACGTCACTCGTCGCCGGTTCCACCCGGTTTCAGCCGCCTTAAACCAAACCGGTTTGAGCCGGATCGCGGACTGTACTGTCTCGTGTTGGTTGCTGGATATTGACAGGGTTCAGGTGACGCTTCCAGAATGTACACGATAGACAGTCAGAGAGAAATTTTGATGATGACGATGATGATGATGACGACGACGATGATGAGTTTGTTTGTTTGTTTGTTTGTTTGTTTGTTTGTTTGTTTGGGTGGGTGGGTGAGTGTTTGTGCGGGTAAAGGATGTTGGTTAGATGGTTGAATTGCTGGGTGGTTGGTTTCCAACGATGTTAAAGTGGTGTACGCAAGACCCCCCCCCCCCAAAAAAAAAACAAAAAAAAAACAAAAAAAAACAAAAAAACAAACAAACAAACAAAACAACAAAACAACCAACAACAACAACAACAAAAACCCAAAAAAAAAACAACAACAACAAAACAACCAAACCAAACCAAACCAATACAAAACAACAACAACAACAAAACAACAACAACAACAGTAAAATACAGCTGCAGAAACCACGAAACACAATAGTTGAAAATCTCTCCGATGTACTCAACATGTACTGTTCCTTGCGGACCCACTCAGTAATGTCACTTTGACACTGTACGTGTCAATAATATACGTGCCACAAGTCACTGAGTAGCTCTATTCAATCTTGACCCACCCGTTACAAATACATTACCTATCTTACAGGCCATACAGCATGTGACAGTCACATTTGATCGTATGACCACAGACCCGTGACAAACTTACACCGCAACCAACCGTCAGGCTTCAAGGTGACAGAGCTGTGTACAACCTTGTGTCTTCATTTATCGTCATTTGATCGTATGACCACAGACCCGTGACAAACTTACGCTCCGAACCGTCAGACTTATTTGTGACAGAGTCGTTTGAAAACCCTGTCTCTTAATTAATCAACGCGCTAGTGATTAAGCGAAATGACCAAAGCAGGTTCCGCTATCTCAGAACGTAACTCACTGTCATGTGAATAGGAATCACTGTGCTTATTCCCTGTCCTGTAACTGTAACTGTAACTGTTAGCGCGAACAGATACATCTCTCTCTCTCTCTCTCTCTCTCTCTCTCTCAAAGCTGATCAGGAAAGCAGGAGGAGTTGTTGGTCGGAAGCTGGACACTTTCTCCTCGGTCTATCACAGACGACTTAGGGACAAACTGACAACTACACTCAACGACGCGACACACACCCTGTACGGGGAGTTTGACAACAGACGGATGGACAGTGGTAGACTGAGAATGCCTAATGTGAGAACCCAGCGTTACAAAAATTCATTTCTACCAACAGCAGTCATGTTTTTAATTAAACAACACCCACCAGAGGCACTCCTGCTGAGAGAGAGAGAGAGAAAGAGAGGGGTGGTGTGTGTGTGTGTGTGTGTGTGTGTGGAGGGGGGGGGGTGCATGTGGGTGGGTGCGGAGACAAAGAGAGAGAGAGAAGGGGGGGGGGGGAGTGCTGGTAGTAGTGGTGGCTAGTTTACACATGGCCCATTATCTGTGATGTTCTGCTTTTATATCCCATAGTATAGAAGCTAGATCCGTCCGTTCCTGTGATACGACAGCTCTTCTGAATGTTTTACATATTGTGTTTTATCATTACCTGAAGGTTGTATTTTGTATATGTATGGATGGTCGTTTTTATTTGTGTGTGTGTGTGTGTGTGTGTGTGTGTGTGTGTGTGTGTGTGTGTGTGTGCGTGCGCGCGTGCGTGCGTGCGTGCGTGTGTGTGGGGGGGGGGGGGAGAGAGAGAGAGAGCGAGAGAGAGAGAGAGCAGATAGAGAGAGAGAGAGAGAGAGAGAGAGAGAGAGAGATGATGATGATGAAACGTTTTTTATTCAGGATAAAGCATTTAGGCATTACTGCCTGTCTTACAAGCTGTCCTGCTAGTCTACGTTAAAGGGTAAAAAGACAACATCAAAACAAGGGGGAAAAAGGGGGCGGGGGGAGAAAAAAGACAAACAAAAGTATTAACTATCTAAAAGAAATGAAGAAGAGAAAAGTAGACATGATAAACAATCAAAACACACGTGGCATTTGTCGATGATATTGGCTGTATGCCAAGTAAGAACTTCAAAGTCGTCACTAACATTCGAAAACATGCATATAACACATTTCTACCTACATGTTCAGATGAGCGTGTCGTGTAGAATTTGTTTGAAGTCAGTGAGTTTGGAAATGTTTTGGATACTTAGTGGTAAAGAGTTCCATATGGATGCCCCTGAGAAAGACAGGCTACATTTGTAGATATCAACCCTTGGACGAGGCACTGGGAGCAGACTGTTCCTTGTGTTGTGTTGTTTATCGTGTTTGAAATTAAACAGTTGATGAAGATATGTTGGGGCTTTGCAGTAGACAATTTTGTGCATTAGTAAGCATTTGTTAAATTCCAGATGCTGTTTTAGGGGAAGAAGTTTGAGGATTTTAAACTTTTGGTCAGTACTAGAATTACCCGAGTGTAAGAGTTTGACAGCGCGCCGGTGAATGGAGTTTACCTTTTTGAACTGATTTTCGCTGCACTCGTCCCACAGAGTAGACGCAAAATCCAGGTGACTTTGCACGTGGGCATGAAAGAAGAGCTTGCAGGTGTCATGACTAACTAAGCGACTTAGTTTAGATAGCAAGAATAGATTTTTTGATAATAACTTACAGAGACCATCAACATGCGTTTCCCACTTTAGTTGGTCGTCAATTATGACACCAAGTAGACGGTGGTTTGAGACTTGCTCGATGGACTCTGATCCAACTGACAACCGTAGAGGGGAAAGTTTGCGTTGTTGTTTTTGGCGCGTTGTTATGAGCATGCTTTTGGTTTTGGTGGTACTAATTACCATGTGGTTGACCTTACACCACTGAGAGACTTCAGTGAGGCTCTGCTGCAATACTTCATTTACTTTGAACTCGTGCACATCCGACACATGGAGCGTGGAGTCGTCAGCAAACATATCACAGCTTACGTTAGGGTTAGAGAGTGAGAGGGGCATATCATTGATGAATAAACAAAAGAAAATTGGGCCAAGGATAGAGCCCTGGGGCACACCGAGTTTAACAATACCTTCCTTAGAAAACGCGCCATTTAGATAGACTTTCTGCCTTCTACCTTGAAGATATGAAAAAAGTAAGGAGATTGTCTTAGGATCAGGGATGTATATGGACAATTTCTTTAACAAAATGCTGTGGTTCACCAAGTCAAATGCTTTCTTCAGATCGAGAAAGACTGCACCAGTTTGTTGGGATTTGTTGATAGCAGATAACCATGTGTCGACGATGCGGACAAGTGCGGTGTGGCATGAGTGTCGGGGGCGGAAACCAGATTGAAGCGGATTTAGAAGATGTTGTTTTTCTAGGAAGCTGAGCATGTGGTTATGAATATGTCTTTCCAGTGGTTTGGACAAGACTGATAAAACTGAAATCGGACGGTAGTCACTTAGATTATGGAGATCTTTACTTTTTGGAATGGGCACTACTTTGGCTTTCTTGAGTTCGTCCGGAAATATACCGTGATTAAGTGACAGATTATAAATATACGTGAGTGATTCCACAATGTAGGGTAGTGACAACTTAAGGATGTTAATGTTAATTCCATCAGGACCACACGCCTTGTTCTTTATAGCAGAGATGGATTTCCCAACTTCATAGACGGTCATGAGTGGAACAGAGAAAGAACTTCCTTTTGCTGACTGACAGTGACTGCGGAGTTCCTCAGAACATACATAGTCTTCGGGGTTATTGGGATTAGACTGGACTACGGAATCAGCAATGTTTAGAAAATGATCATTAAAATCGTTTGGTGAGAGTTCACATGGAATGAATGCACGCTTTGATTTTTTGCCACGGGTAAACATGTTGATGGCTTTCCAAATATTCCGACTGTCTTTTCCATCCGCGATGATTTGCTCTGCGAAAGATTTCTGTGCCCTTCTAACTAATGATTTAACCATGTTCCGTTGCTTTTTGAACTCATCAATTTTGTTTTCTTTTTTAAGGTCATCTCTCAACTCCATTGCCTTCTTTATGTCATCTGAGAGCCATGGCGGCATGGAGGGATGTTTTACTCTTTTTTCTCTTATAGGTGCGTGTTTATCTAAAACACCGAGGAACAGTCTGTACCAGCACGCCAGGGCCTCGTTTGGGTCATTGTAATGGTATACATCGCAGAATGGTGTAATGGCAAGGTCCATGAGAAAGGCTTCTTTATTAAACTTTTTAAAACATCTGTACCTAATGGACGTGTGAGTTTTGGGAATGGGCTTGTCACGTTGGACTGATAGTGAAAAACATACGGGAAAGTGATCACTAATGGAGATGGAGGGTACATGTACATTTTTCACGGCCGTGGTATTAGTAGTATATATGTGGTCTATAAGCGTAGTGGAGGAAGATGCAACTCTGGTGGGTGACGTGACCATTTGTTTAAGACCAAATAAAGAGAATGTATATGTCCATGCTGTGTTGGTGGGTTTCATCAAGTCAATATTAAAATCACCCAGGATGTGTACATCACCTTTGCAACAATTAACCTTGTCCATCATGGAGACAAAATCGTCATACCATGTGAACGTAGCCGCTGGGTTTCTATAAATGAAACCTATATACGTAGGGGAGGATTTGTTTAATTTCATTTCCACCCAGAGACTCTCCACGTTATCCGACTCAAGGTCTTTACGTCGGATTACACAGCTGGCGATGGAGTTATGAATATAAACGGCGATGCCTGTGTGGCCGGGGGAAGCAGCGTCTTTTCGTATGACTGAGTAATTCTGAATCGCAACGATGTCGTCGCTTATTCGAGGTTTCAGTCTGGATTCGGTAAAACCAAAAATATGGAATGGTTTCTCCTGATTAAGAAGAACAGTGACATCAGGTATTTTGTTGCATATGTGGTACACATTTAAGTGGCCTATATTGACTTTTTGTGTGGGAGGTGAAGTGTTGTTTCGGGTGGTGCGAGTCATGTTACAAATATATCTGAGGACTGGAATAGTGGATAAAATAGTCAATCAGTACTGAGTCAATAGAAGGTGACAACAAATGAAAACAATAGGCATGCGTTAACTAAAGTAGAGAGAGAGAGAGAGAGAGAGAGAGCAGATAGAGAGAGAGAGAGAGAGAGTTAGAGTAGCAGGAACAAGGTGTAAGACAGGTCTCCCTACCTAATCTTCCATCCTTGGAAAATCAAGTGTCATTGTCAGGTCTTTCAGTGCTTACAGATTTCACATGCTGAGGCAATGCAAGCATCAATCAATGAATCACATGACGGGGCGTGAAACAAAAGGAAAGGGCGTTTTTCCAGTGCTATGCCGCCCCAAGTCATTGCGCCGTCAATCAGCGGGTTCCCACGCCGTAGCACCGAGTTCTTCCAAATTCAAGACGCCATGGCACCGGACAAACGCTTTGGATTTTGAGTTGTCCGGTTAGAACGACTGAAAGAGGCCGTTTACCAGCCACAAACCGACTTGCACTAATACGTATAAGAAATTACTTTCTCAATTCATCTGAAGCAAAGCGATTTGAATACCAATCACTCCAGGCGCATAAGAAGATGCTGAGAGGAAGGGGGGGCCCACTAAGTCGGGTGAGCCATACGGCCGGGGTGAAGAAGGGGGGGGGGGATGTGTGTGTGTGTGTGTGTGTGTGTGTGTGTGTGTGTTGACTGCCAAGGATTGTGTCCTGCGACAGCAGAGCAGAGGGTCCCCACCACTGGTGGCCCCCCTCTCCTCTTATCAAAAGCAAGGGGGGCCCAAAGATATTCGCCCCCCCCCCCCTCCCTTCCAAAAATCGAACGGGGGCCTGGGCCCCCAGGGCCCCCGTGGTTCCTACGCCCCTGCACTCATACAAGTACTGACAGCATGATCTCTTTCTCTCTAAAATCTTACATTCAATCTGAAGATGTGTGCATGCTCATCAGTGTTTTAAAAGAACGGCTTTGAATGAGAGTACTCGTTGTCCATTTTTTTTTTTTAAAGCGGCATAGCGACGGGAAAAGTTCGTTCACTTTGATTACCTCCCTCTGGTGATGTGCTGAACAAGTGCTTGTATGTATGTCTGACTGTCTGACTATATGTATGTAATGTATGTACGTATATATGTACGCTTCTATTCGTATTTATTTAGTTGATTATTTATCTGTTATTCATGTGTTTATTTATCACCTTTTGTAGACATTTATAAAGCGCCTACAGCCCCGGCTTTGGAGATAAGGCGCTATAAAAATCCTCATTAGTGTTATTATTATTGTCTTGACTGTCCATCTTGAAGCGGGGGAGCCGGGGTGGTCGAATGGTAGAGCGTTGGACTTCTAATGCTCGGGTCGTGATTTCGATCCCGGCTGGGGCCAAATATTTGTGCTGGCTTTTTCATCGTTACCCCGTCTTTGATATCACCCTATGTGGTGGAAAAGGACGTTAAACCCCCCAACACTCACCCCCACCCACCCATCCTGAAGCGACAGGAAATCGCCACTACAGAGAAACCACAGCACACAAAGCCTATACATACTCATTAGTAAGCAAATTGATGTCAGGTGCTTCCACTGATTACAGATGTCGTGTGATGTAGGCTTATCAGTTCAAGTCACTTGACTTCCTCGTCTGTATCTGCGAAATCGCGACTTTCCAGAAATGATGATGATGGTGTCTTATAACGCGCTGAAAAACTCCATGCCCAGCATGCTCGTAGCGCGGGGGGGGGGGGATGACAAGTTTTAACAAAACAAAAAAAACAACAAAAAAAACAGGAGAAGGGGGTGGAGTCTGCAGGGGGGTGGGGGTGGGGGGGGTGGAGTCCGCATCAGAACTTTGAGAAGGCAATAAGAACAGGGGGAAATCACTGTACTTATAGCCTACATTCCTCAGTAAGCAAACTGACGCTAGATGCTTTCATGATTTAATGTGATGTGGCAGTGCAAATGAAGTCACGTAACTTCCTTATCTGGATTTCGAAAGAATCGCGACTTACCAGAAATCACTGCACTCACAGCCTACACTTACCAGTAAGTAAATTCATGTTAGGTGTCTCAGGGATTATGAATTTCATGTGATGTGCCAGTGGAGGTCACTTCAATGACTTCCTTATCTATTTGCAAAGAAATCGCGACTTCGCAGAAATCACTGTTCGTATAGCCTACATTTGTCAATAAGCAAATTCATGTGTTTTATGTCGCATTTATTTTCTTTAACTTGTAACCACTTCGCAGTCATTACAGTTTCATTTTCAAACACCTCAGGCTGAAACGTAATCTCACCGCGCTTGGGTCAGAATGCTAGCACAACAACAGTATGTCAGGTGTCTCAAGGATTATGGATTTAATGTGATGTGCCAGCGAAAGTCACTTCAATGACTTCCTAACCTGTACTTGCAAAGAAATCACGACTTAGCAGAAATCATTGTTCTTATTGCCTACTCTCATCAGTATGCAATTTCAGTCAGATGCTTTAGTGGATTACAGATTTCATATATTGCACGTGCCAGCGCAAGTCGAGTCACATGACTTCCCGTCTGGAAGGAAATCGCGACTTCAGTTACAGGAATCACCGTACTTAATTTAAAGCCAACACACGTACTCATCAGGGAGTAAATCAACATCCAGGTGCTTCAGTGATAAGGGAGTGCATGTGAGTGCATCTCACTTCCTATCTTGAAGCGAAAGGAAATCGAGACTTCTGAGAGACAATAAGTACGGTGAGAATGAAGTGGGTTAAACATCCTGTGACTAGTGTCAGCAAGTACTGAACACAACGTGATGCATATAATGAAGTAGTAAATGGCGTGCATGGTAACCCAGTGTGTGTGTGTGTGTGTGTGTGTGTGTTGGGGCGTGTGTGTGTGTGTGTGTGTGTGTGTGTGTGTAGGTAGTTCTGTGTGTGTGTGTGTGTGTGTGTGTGTGTGTGTGAGAGAGAGAGAGAGAGAGAGAGAGAACCACATGAACGAATCTTTACAACGGAAAGAGGGAGAGAGAGGCCTTGGAGGAAAGGGGAGGGGGGGGGGGGAGGGGGGCAGGTTCAGTGCGAGCCACGGCAGCAATACAATCTGCCATCATTATCCGAGTCACCCAATTCGGTCGGCCTCAGCTTGAAAACGCCTTCTATCAATGTTACGATTATTGTCATAAAAGACACCCTCAAAAGTCCTGCACGCTGTCGTGACTTCCTTGTGTCACCCAAACACGCCTTTACTGCACTCCGACATGCACTGCCTGTTGACTAAGTTGGCATGCAAGTCACGTGCACCGCGGCAAACGGGCGACTCTAGGCAGTACGTGAACACCTGAGATCGACATTGTAACAGAGCCGGCGACATGTTGTTCCTGGTTCTCGCGCTCTAAACATTGTATGTATTGGCAGAGGGGACAATCTGCGGTAGCCAACCGGCTTTCTTGCCTAAAGATATTTGTTCAGTCAAGACTTCAAGATCTTGCTGGTCATGTGTGTGTGTGTGTGTGTGTGTGTGTAAGCCAGGGGCAGCCCGTGTATGATGCTGCACATCATGTGTTTTTAGTTAAATGTATGTGTGGAGGCATGTCGTGTGTGTTTCTGGGTGAGTGAGTGTGCGTTCTTTGTAAGGCGCCCTGAGCTCCCGCGAGAGGGAGGGTGTCTTTTAAGTATCCATTTTATTATTATTATTATATTCACTTTGTTACAATCTCGTTTCCGCGTGCGTTCCTGTTTGACATGAACTTGCAATTAACTCAGTTGCTGCCAAGTTCGTATTAGCCGCGAAGTAGTCTTTGCTGCTTTCGCGGCTTTAAAGTTATGGGTGGGGTGGGTCTTGGGGGGGGGGGGGGTAACGTCCTTTTCCACCACATACGGGTGATATCAAAGACGTGGCAACGATGAAAAACACAGCACAAATATTTGGCCCCTGTCGGGACACGAACTCGCGACCCTTTAAAGTTATGAGTTTAAAGTTATGATCATCTTAAGATATGCACAGCTGATTTTATGTGCTATTAATTCTTAAGTCTTGCCATGTCTTGTTGGTTTTAGGTTTTCAGGTTTCTTATGTGATGTCGGGTATTTCGGACAAAAGCAATTTCCCCTTTAGGGATGAATAAAGTAATTTCAGCTCATCAGTACATCGTCCATTTTAACTACACCCTGTGATATCGCGTGCCCTGTTAACCAAAGACCTCAGAAAACAAATAAAAGCGACATAAAAGGGACAGAAACCACTGAACGTTCACAAAGGACGGCACGGGTCAACGTTTCTGTTCAGAGTTTTATGTCGCTTTTATTTGTTTAACTTGTAACCATTTCGCAGTCATTACATTTTCCTTTTCAAAGACCTCAGGCTGTAACGTAATCCCAACACCCTTAGGTCAGAATGCTAGCACAACAACAGTATGTTCCTGGTTCTCACGTGGGCCTAATCCCTTCCTGTACTGGCTGAGGGGACGATTTGCGATAGCCAACCAGCTTTCAGTTTCTCGCCTTGTTTGTTCAGGAATACTTTTTTTCAGTCTAGTTTCCGCATGTCTCTGTTTGGCGTGAACTTGACACTGAATGGGTTGGAGATAAGGGGGCATGCAATTATATAGATCTTAGGGAGGATATTCAGAGCAGTTCGCTGTGACATGAATAATGATAACCACTCGTCCACCCAAATTCTTTTCTGGAAAATTCTTCTCTCCAAGGATGGATGTAAAGTTTGAACCTCAAAGCGCTTTCATAAGATTTTACACAACCGGTGAATCCTGCTGAAAATACTACCTATAGAAAAGGACTGGCGTGTTAGACACGATCAGAACATGCCCAATGGACGATAAACAAGGCAGAAACAAAAGTAGAGTTTTCACAACGACATGCCACCGATTGCGTGAAACACGTCTCAAAAGTTTGTTGATTTTGACCGGAGAAACTGCGATTTTTAACGTATAGTTTTTCGGTCAAAATCAACAAAGTAGTGTGATTAATTTTACTTAGTCACGCGCACGGCATTGTGAACATTTTTTGTACTCTGTCAGTACCTGGATTTTCTTGAATTGAAGCATACTTCGGCATGCTTCCAGCGTCATCTCTGACTGTTTTACCTACAAACGTCCCTGTGCGCATCTGCTTGGAGAGGTGCTTGTGCACATGCGCATTACAAAACTTGGCTTTTTACCACGTGTGCTCGATCACGGATGTTTATACCATGGCCCTCTAATTATGGTGGAAAGTATATAGAGAGTATAGTATGATCCTTTGATCCTTAGAGCCTGTTCTGTCGGGTTTTTTTTTGTTTTTTTGTTGGTATTCTGTTCCAAATACCACGACAGTGAGCATTTCAGTTCTAACCTTCGCCGCACTCGGTGTAAAAGCTCACGGTGTATACTTCCTGGGTCGCTGGCGACCCATACCGTGAACATAGTGATGAGTCAGGGATTGTTAGACGCTGGCTCGCTGTGCCGGCGGCCAGATGCTGACCATGTATGCCTGACACAAGTACCAGTCTGCAGATTAAACCAAGAGTCTGTGTACACGTGTCTATCCCTGCTGAAACTTGAGACCGTAGACAACCTCTTGCTTCGCAGTTCCGCGTCGCACTGACTTGACAATACAGGGTACTGGCCACTTTGATTGTTAATCCTTTCACGTCTAATTAAGTAATCACAGTTTTTCTTTGTTTTTGTGAGACATAAATGCCATACCTATATGAAAATGATACCTGGAGTAAGAATGCTTCGTAATAAAAAAAGAAAAAAAAAGAAGAAGGAGATAAATGGGAACCTGTGGGTGAGCCACGACCCAGGAAGTACGGCGAAATGCTAATCAGTACAGTTTGCCCCCTTGTGCCATTTTCACTTCGTGTATATGATCTACGACCGTCTCAACAACATAGCGATTGCATTATTACCACAAGGTAACCCTAACCCTAACCATAAACTTATATATAACCCTAAACCGATCTAAGCAGGCGAACTCTACAAAATGAGCGTGGCTGCTTTGGTAGAGGTCGATCGATACGGCCCAATGGTGCCAACAATACTAACGAAGCGTTCATTACCGTAAGTGGCTTTTAATGCATAAAAGGACAGTATGTGACCCCCCCCCACCCCCCCCCCCCCTACAGCCTTCCCTGGGGACTAGAAATGAAGGAAGCATTAATTAGCGTGTAATACAAGCCACCTGACGATACATCCTCATAACACAACTGACGAGAGGATGGTGTAAATCACAACACGAATCTTTTGTAAGCGGGGAATACACCTTTCTTGTTTACGGTAATAGGAACAGGAAACTGAAATATTAAGCTCTCTCTCTCTCTCTCTCTCTCTCTCTCTCCCTCTCTCTCTCTCTGTACTGCTCAGGCATTAATTATTATTTTTAAAAGCTGTTCGTGACGTGCCACGAATTAATCGACGTTCCGGTAAAAAGACCCACTCCCTATACCCCCCTCACCCCCCCCCCCACCACCACCACCACCCTTCCTCCCTATGCACAGTTACCTCCGTTGGTTCGTGACGCCGTGCACAGTTACGGGTAGGGGATTCCCCTCGTTGGCTGGTATATAAGGCTAAGAATGTATTTCGGGTACATCTACCTGGGGACAAGCCACTGTAGGGTTTTCAAGGACACAGACTTTTCCGTCTCATTTGAGAGCAATAACGCCAAAGTATTTTACATACAGGGTACACTAGACGGTCACGTGATACATCTGTATGCAAATTCAGTATTCTTCAGTCATTTCGTGGCCGCCGACGACTAAATGATGTCATGTGGAAGGAACGCTGATGTGGCAGTAATAGAGATTGAGACTGCGTGTTCTCTCTCTCTCTCTCTCTACCGTTGAAAAATAAAAGTTTTCTTGATTCTCTCTCTCTCTCTCTCTCTCTTCAGTTTAAACGGCAAGTTTGAAAACTGGTCACAAGATCAAAAGTTCCACCGTTTTCAAATAAAGTTATTTCTGTCCGTCTGTCTGTCTGTCTGTCTGTCTGTCTGTCCGTCTGTCCGTCTGTGTGTGTGTGTGTGTGTGTGTGTGTGTGTGTGTGTGTGTGTGTGTGTGCTCGCGCTCGTGTGTGCACACGTGTGGTTAACACTCTGTGCTGTGACTGTGGAAATGACTTAAATATGGCTAGTGTCTTTGTCGGATGTCTCCTTTTCAATGTGAACAGCTCTGAGCTCAGTTTGTGGGGATATTAATTTTGTGAAATAACATTGTTGTTACATGATCAAAGCTTTCATCACCTCCGAAAGGTGTCACCCGCCGTCTGTCGGGGTAAATGTCTAGACAGGTACAAGCAGCTCAATAGCCCAGACACTGAGCAGACGATTCTGGTCAGTCCTGACTGCAAAATACACCCACGCAAACCCAGACAGACGTCTAGACGCAATTATTGCGCGACCACAAAACAGTCAGGATCAGTCAATATAAAAGTGGGTCACACAACGGAAACCTCAAGGCACACACACACACACACACCAAATGGGGTCGCGCGACAGTTATGCTGATAATGACTATGAGTAATTCCCGATATCGCCGTCTGGTGTCAAATACGACAACCTCAGCAGGCTGGAGTAGGCAGGACTAGTCTACGCTTATAGCGAAGCTCGATCGGCGTTCCGAAACTAAAACAGACTATACATTCACTTTGACATACACTGATGTGCAATAGCTTGTCGGGTCACGTCTATTCTGCATATTGGCTGTAGAATCTAGCCCAGTGGTTCTCATCGGCACAGACAATGTAGTGTGGCCTGTTCATTTAACCTCGATGCGAATGTGTGTGTGTGTGTGTGTGTGTGTGTGTGTGTGTGTGTGTGTGTGAGAGAGAGAGAGAGAGAGAGAGAGAGAGACAGACAGACAGACAGACACAGAGAGAGAGAGCGTATTTGTGTGTGTGCGTGTGTGTGTGTCAGTGTGTGTGTGTGTGTGTGTGTGTGTGTGTGTGAGAGAGAGAGAGAGAGAGAGTGTGAGAGAGAGAGAGAGAGAGAGAGAGAAAGAGAGAGAGAGTGCTTGAGTGTGTTACCTCTAACGCGCAGTGCAGGTTGCACATTATTCTCTCACTCCCTCTGGGAGCCGGGGTGGCCGAATGGTGGAGCGTTGGACTTCTAATGCTCGGGTCGTGAGTTCGTATCCCGCCTGGGGCCAAATATTTGTGCTGGCTTTTTCATCGTTGCCCCCTCTTTGATATCACCCGTATGTGGTGGACAAGGACGTTAAACCCCCAAACACCCACCCCACCCCCACCTCTCTCTCTCTCTCCGAGTCCCCCCCCTTCCTCATTCCCCAGCTTTGTTTTCCCGATCATTGCTTATCTTCCTTTTCGCCAGGAGATAACGGACCTTGATCTGAGTGCACGCCATTGGCTTGTTCCAATATTCCCCTTTCGTCTGTTGCTTGCACCACAACATGCATTGTTTCCGGAACGGAAAAAAAAATCGGGAAACGACCTGGATCAGTTGCGCGAAGTCCCATGCAGTGACGTTTATCTATCGCTACCGGAGCTGAGAAGACACGGGGAAGATCCGATGTACGCAATGACTCTTTGTCTCACTTCCGTTTAAAGACAGGGGCGGGGGTGGGTGTTTGGGAGTTTAACGTCCTTTTCCACCACACACGGGTGATATCAAAGACGGGACAATGAGAAAAAGGCCAGCACAAATGTTTGGCCCCAGCCAGGGATTCGAACTCACGAGCCGAGCATTGAAAGTCCAACGTTCTACCATTCGGCTATCCCGGCTAACCCTGTTTAAAGGACAGGGGTAGGGTGGGTCTTGGGAGTTTAACGTCCTTTTCCAGCATGTACGGGTGATATCAAAAACGGGACACGAGTACAAGGCCAGCACAAATGTTTGGCCCAGCCGGGACTCGAACTCACGACCAGAGCATTGAGAGTCCAGCTGACGCTCTACGGTTCGGCTATTCCAGCTCCCCCATTTAATAGTTACGAGAGAAAAAAGAGAGTTTATCGTGGGAGTCAAAACACATTGTTCACGACTGACTTTCTTTATACTTTTTTCTCGATCGTTTCGTGTACATAAAACCGGTATTTCACAATTACTCATCATCATGCGTTGCTGGCTGTTCTCTCTGTTTCTGTCTCTGTCTGTCCGTCTGTCTGTCTCTGTCTGTCTCTGTCTGTCTGTCTGTCTGTCTGTCTGTCTCTCTCTCTCTCTCTCTCTCTCTCTCACACACACACACACACACACACACACACACACACACACACACACACACACACACACACACACACACACACATCCAGTGTGGGAGCCTTGTGTGTGTGTGTGTGTGTGTGTGTGTGTGTGTGTGTGTGTGTGTGTGTGTGTGTGTGTGTGTGTGTGTGTGTGTGTGTGTGTGTGTGTGTGTGTGTGTGTGTGTGTGTGTGTGTTGATAATAACAACAGTGTAGCCTTAGGGATCTGTCAGGTATAGGGAGGGGCTAAATTTTTGTTAATGACAATAATATAAGTAAACATGTTAAGACATGTTATCGTGTAATTTGCATTTATAGATAAAGAATTTTGCTAGGGGTGTCACCAAGTCCATAACAAGATCTGTAACTATATTTTTCGAAACACCAAAAAGTACCACGACAACAATATCAGTTATCGAGTCGTAACAATGTTTCCTAACGCCTATTCTCTAAAACAGTCAATTTAGATTCCGTTGACTATTTCTTTTTAGTTGCTTAAGACTTATTGGAGAGCCACCGCGTTCTCAAATGTACCGTCCCGTTTTTTCGTTCGTTAGTTCCTTTTGTTTTTCTTGGAAATCGTGCAGCTTTAGTTGCGCAGGATGAGATTTCCGTCACGTGATCACTATACGCATGTGCACTCTGCGCTCTTGATGTTGAAGTGTTGCAAGCGTGTGTGCGCGATATTGTTACCCCTAGCCCTTGCGAATCATTGTATAAGTAGCCAAAGTGTACGACTTCAACTTGTAGCGAGCACCCTACTCTCCTTATGCAGACACTATTAGTGCACTCCAACAACGCGAAGTACGCTGTGTGTGAGCGGTTGTGGCACAAATTGTGTTCGGAGGCTAGCCACACCTCGCCGCATGAAAAAAAGAAAAAAAAATGAAAAGTGCATCTTCTCGTTACACTCCTGGGAGTCGGGTTGGCCGAATGGTAGAGCGATGGACTTCTAATGCTCGGGTCGTGAGTTCGTATCCCGGCTGGGGCCAAATATTTGTGCTGGCTTTTTCATCGTTGCCCCGTCTTTGATATCACCCGTATGTGGTGGAAAAGGACGTTAATCCCCCAAACAGCCAACCCCACTCTCTCGTTACACTCCAGCAATGCCCTGTATATTCTGGTCACCCGTACATAAGTCTCGTGCACGTGACAGGATTTTCCTGTCTAACATCCGTCTTGGAGATCGAGCAGATTCCAGCTAATGTTGCAGTTAAGGCCGCCCGCTACAAGAGTCTTTCGTCAGTTGCCCTGGCAGGGGAGACGCCTTCTTCACCATGGCATATACTGGCAAAACGAATGTTTTCGTCATCGTAATGTGCTTTGTCGTCATGCGGCTGAACGTCCAGATGCTGGCACTTCAGGCCATCTTCTGCTGGAGCACGCCTGTTTCTCCTTTCTTAATCACGCATAACTGCTTCCAGGAGTTGTGTCGCTGCAACCGTTTCACGCTTGACTGCTCCTCTAATTTTGGCAGTCTGACGTACGTACCAAGTGTCATGGACAACGTGAAGGTGCTGAATTTCTCCAACAACAAGCTCACCATCCTCCCAGACAAGTTCTTCGTCAACGTATCGAAGACAGTGTGGCTGTTGGATCTCTACAACAACGGACTCGAGCACATTTCGGACAAAGCGTTTGAGGGGATGGCCAAACTGGACACCGTGCTCATCGGCGGCAATAACCTCAACTACACCTCCCTAGCTCCTGTGTTTGCCATCCCGACCTTAGAGAAACTGGACATCAAGTGTGGAAATCTGGGACCCATCCCAAAGGAGGTTTTTGCGAACGTCTCAATGTCCAGTCTAACCCATCTCGATCTGAGCTGGAACCGGATAGACTCGCTCGATATGCAAGCGTTACAGCCTCTACCACGTCTGACTAATCTCTCTTTGTTGAGTAACGGCTTGTACGACCTCAGAACTGCCCACCTAGGTTCTCTGCGGTACGTGAGCTTCCACAACAACAGACTTGCCCAATTCCCACAGACGTGCCAGACGGGAAAGACCACGTCGTTGTTCCCTAGTCTGGTTCAGCTGCACCTTGACTTCAACGTCATCACAAGCATCGAAGATCCAGTTTGTCTACCTAATCTGACGGAGCTGGATATGAAATACAACCGCTTGGTGCACTTTGAAAGCAACATGTTCTCACCACAACGATTTCCAGCGCTTACTCAGTTGGAGGTGAATCAAATGGAGAAAACCATCAGGAAAATTGAAAGGTTTGCTTTCAACAACTCAGCGTTGATCAGGCTTGCTATGGGATTTAATTATGAACTCGATTTTGCCAGCTCCGTCGTGGACAAAGACGCATTCAGAGGTTGTTCGAGTTTGCAGGTACTGTACCTGGATAAAACCAACTTCCACACTGTGACCGAAGAACGGTTTCATCAGTTATTTGGCCATCTGTCATCGGTGAGAATATTGTATCTTGGCTACTGTAAAATCAGCCAGATAACTAAGACAACGTTTTCAAGATTCCCGCTGTTATCAAGTCTGGCCCTTTATAATAACCGCCTTAGTGATATCCCTGACGGTGCCTTCGATCAGCTGAGGAATCTGAAAGTTCTAAAACTGAACAACAATCTTCTGCCAACTGTACCCAGAACAGCGATCAGCGAGGCAACGCTGGAAAGGTTCGTGTTACTAGCAATGATTTTCTTATTACACGAATCAGTGGTTGCTTCCTACTTCTATGTGAAAAAGTCTACTGAACCTTCCGAGGTTACGTTCGCCTTCCTGAGCGAAAAATGCACTCTCTTCTAGTTTTAATTAGACGTTCGGTACACATGTGTGACGTTTTTTGTTTGTTTGTTTGTTTGGTTGTTGTTGTTGTTGTTTTTTGCTGCCCCATTTCTTTTGCCAGCGCCAGTGGTGTTCCTCGCAGGTCATGGGTGGAATCCACGGAGAGCTCGAAAGCTGGGGCAATTTTTATTATGCATGAGGATGGAGATGAGGATGATGGCATGAGGATGTTTTGTTTTGTTTTGTTTTGTGTCGTGTTTTGTGTCGTGTCGTGTCGTGTTGTGTCGTGGTGTATTGTGCTGTGTCGTGTCATGTCGCGTGGTATTGTGTCGTGTGGAGTTGTGTCGTGTCCTGTCGTGTTGTGTCGTGTCCTGTCGTGTGGTATTGTGTTGTGTCGTATTGTGTCGTGTCGTCTCGTGTCGTGTCGTACTGTGTCGTGTCGTATTGTGTAGTGTCGTGTCGTGTCGTATTGTGTTGTGTCGTGCGTGTCGTGTGACATTGTGTTGTGTCGTGTAGTATTGTGCATTGTATTGTGTTGTGGTTTGCATTGTGTTGTGTTAGACATTGTGTTGTGTTGTGTACAAGTGCGTTGTGTTGTGTTTGAACATTGACATTATTTTACGTGTGGAAAAACCGCAGAAAAGGCTACTTCACTTTGTTTTATTTACCCTTGTTTATACTTGTCATATCAGTTCAAACCTCACCATGTGAAAGTGTCGAAAATCTCTCTTTGTGTAGTAGTTGTACGTCACGTGCGTGCGTGCGCGTGCATGCGCCGTTGTTGTGTGTGCGTGCATGCGTGCATGCGTGTGTGCGTGTGTGTGTATGTCAGTCGACAGGGGAAGTTTGCGAGAAGCGGGCAAAAAAAAAAAAAAACAAAAAAAAAATCTGTGAAAACGACGACAGAGGTTGGTGATAAATAATTATATAAACTAGGTCACTCCACTCCGCTTACTAAGCAGCGGCCCAAGGGACATAATTATTTAGACAGTGGGCAAAACCCAGAAACTCTATGCGCTAGTTTATAAATAACCTCGAAAAGATGTCTTCGCACAAGATCCGCCGAGACCTCTGTCCGATATCCGGTTATTGGTGCATATCCGACCCTGTTTGGGAGACGTCACGTGTGCAACAGCCGGACGTACGGAATATTCGCGAACTGTCTTCGTGACTCTTACCTGACTGTCTGTAAACAAATGACGTGTCTCTAAATTTAGGAAGTAGATATGTTATACATAGGTTAGTAATTATACTCAGTTATTTGATATAAAAAAAAATGGTTGTATAAAATTTCAGTATTTTGATAAAAATTAATTAGGTAGTTCCGAATGAAATTAACTCTTTGTGTGTGCGTGCGTGCGTGCGTGCGTGTGTGTGTGTGTGTGAGAGAGAGAGAGAGTGCATGATTGTATATGTGTACGTGTGTGCGGTGTATGGATGTTCTTAACTGGGTTTTTATTTAAATTAATTCTTTTATTTGCTGTTGGTTTGTTCGCTTGCTTGTTTGTTTGTTGTTGTTGTTTCGGCTTACACTGTCGCTTTTTGGGGATTTATAAAGTATATTTGATTTGATTTGAACTGCTAACATTGCATTTTTTGTGGACTGCTTCTGTCGTCTTGTACTGCCTTTCCGCCAATTTTGACGTAAATCTCAGACACCGGCTGAGATCGAGACTGGAAACAGAAAGTGCACAAAAAAGTAAGAAAGAATAAAGAAAGAAAGAAGCGGTAGCAGAAAGCTGAATGCACTTGACGCAACGTATCACACACACACACACACACACACACACACACACGAAGTTTGTGGTAATTTTCCTCACTTTGTTCAGCAGTTTAATAAAGATAGGCTACATCACTTTCAACTCAGTGACGTAAGTCATCTCAGTCGTATTGTGACTGACAGTGACGCAAACTCTATTTTTATCACACTGCATTTCGTCAGGAGTAATTTTCATCAGTTGTAAGCCGTAGTTGTCGGATCTGTCCCAACATTCACTGGCACACTATGATTAAGATATCCTGCATAACACACGCATTATTTGATTACATTCATTAGGAGTGCTAACGTTAACTGATAAACAGAAATGGTTTTTTTCAGAGCATCCTGTTACACCATGATCAGGCATTACTACATGAAGAGTTTTATTACGCAGTTCGTCCGCCACCTGTTCAGTCATGTACAAGTACTTTCCTTCTACAGAACATTTATATGATAGGTACAAGGTTAGTAGTAAAATACAGTAACTTCTATTGCTTTACACTTTAACTGAAATGAACCTGTTAATAACACTGATGCAGAACTGATGTCTCAGTCATCAGACTATACAATTTCCCGTGACAGAACATTCACACGATTTTTAAAACTTTAGTAGTGAAATACAATAACGTATATCGTTTACCGGAGAGCCGGGGTGGTCGAATGGTAGAGCCTTGGACTTCTTATGCTCGGGTCGTGAGTTCGTATCCCGGCTGGGGCCAAATATTTGTGCTGGTGTTTTCATCGTTGCCATCATCCAATTACGTAACCAACTTAGCGACAAGTGGCATTCAAGCCCTAAACGAGCTCACTGACAACAACGATGACCCAGCTGTGATTAACCCGCACCTAGTGTCGGTCCTACTTGACACCGCACGTGTCACGTTGGGAACGTGTAAGTCGCGTGCCAGCCAAGAGCATGTTAAGACTAAGAACAAACAGGAGTGGTTCAATGCGGAATGCAGACAAAAGAGAGGGGAGTCAGGAGAGCCAAAGGCAGATTAAAACGCAATCGTACAGAAACTAACACGCGAGAATTAGAAGCCGCGAGTATCGCGCAACAATTAAGAAAGCAAAGAGATCTGCCCGCAAAAAGTGGCACGCCAAACTGAAAAATATGAAATTTAGCGACCCAAAAGAGTATTGGCGGCAAGTACGAGGAAAACCCGCGCAAAACTGTCCTATAAGCCTGAGCGATTTATTAGATCACTTCAAGGACCTCAACACTGGTGCCAGCGAAGTGAATGCTGACCCACCGATTGATTTAGACTATGACTCTGAAGGGCTTAACTCACTGAAGACGAAATTCTGAAAGCTGTTCGCGGTTTGAAAAACGGAAAGGCCGCAGGGATTGACGATATTCGTAATGAGTACATCAAACATAGTGTTCCCCTACTCACCAGTACATACTGTAAACTGTTCAACAAAGTTTTAGAGACTGGAATATTACCAGAGGAATGGGTTAAGGGGCTGATCATGCCAATCTACAAGGGTAGGGGAGACCGGAATGATTGTGACAGCTACAGAGGCATAACCCTTCTCAGTTGCATAGGGAAACTTTTTACCTCAGTCTTGAATAACAGACTATCAGCGTTTGTGGAGACGCATAATATCCTTTCCGAGAATCAGGCCGGGTTTCGCAAGAACCATAGCATCCTTGACCACTGTTTCGCTTTAAAAACATTGGTAGATGTGTTTCTGCATCACAAACGGAAACTGTATGTAGCCTTTGTCGACTACAAGAAAGCGTTTGATTTGGTGTGGAGACAAGGTTTATGGGACAAGCTGTTACGCCAGTCAGTTGATGGGAAAATACTTAGAGTCATAACAAATATGTATAGCCAAATAAAATCTTGTGTCGTCAGTCAGGGAACGGGTAACAGGTCCGACTTTTTTGGAAGCTTTCATGGCGTTCGCCAGGGTGAGAATCTCTCTCCACTACTGTTCTCCCTTTTCCTGAACGACCTCGAGTCGTATTTGAAACAGAGTGGCTGTGATCCGCTGAATGTCCAGTTCACACATACCATACCGACCGCGACCTAGTTAGTTACCTTGAACTTTTTGTTATGCTATATGCAGACGATACTATTCTCATTTCGGAAACCCGCGAGGGCCTGCAGAAATCCCTAGATGTACTCGCAAATTATTGTGATGACTGGAAATTTAATTCGTCCAAATCGAAAGTTATGATATTCAGAAAACGTAAAGGTGCAAAGGAGTCCCTGTCTTTGAAATCACCCTGGCGATGGGCAAAAGACGTTAAACCTCAAACACCCACTCACTCTCATCTGCCATGACCTTTCAAGCTGGGTCACCGGCCTTAAGTTAGAGAACTAGGCGCCAGTGGGTTGGTCTCTGGGACCGGTTCGTTCGGTGTGCACTGTACTGGCGTGTATCCTGGGCCGTTATCTGAGGCTAGCTCTCGCCTTTTTTTGTGAAAGACGACAACAACAATACCAACAACAGCGAAGACAACGAGAGAAGAAATTACAATAGCAGCGATCGAGCCTGGAGCAAGAGCGTTGTGTTGTGTTGCTCCTTTGGTGTCCTGTTGCTCTTCCGCTAGCTTCTTATTTTCTTCACGATGACCATCGCTTTTGATCTTGGGTTGCTCTCTCACTTTCTCCAGATAAACTGAAACAAAGCGAAATTAACTCTGTTTCTACCAAATAAGTGTCGGGTCGTGAAGCAGTGGCCTCACTTTTGTTGGTCCTCCGGAACAGCCTCCCTCAGGAAATACGACACAATCAATCTGCCCAGTCATTCAAACACGCCTTTAAAACGCATCTATTCATATCAGTCTTCAGATGAATCAGCCCGTTTACTTGCACGCTTTTATTCGTATTTATTTAGTTGATTATTTATCTATTATTCATGTGTTTATTTATCACCTTTTGTATACATTTGTAAAGCGCCTAGAGCCCCGGCTCCGGAGATTAGGCGCTTAAAAATCCTCATTATTATTATTTACTACACAAAAACAAAAGAAAATTACCTCATGTCTGCACGGATTTAAATTTGGCTTTGTGGGAATGTTGCAATTTGATTATACTCGTGTTTGCTGCAGTAAGAGCCGTCAAGGAACTGTTCATATTGAATGATTCTCGGACTGTTAAAGGGCCCAAAACGAAAAAGAGCCGGGCCAAAACGTGGGATACACGTGTGCTGTACAAAATGTGCTGAGCGCGATGAGTCTTGTGGTAAACGCGAATCCTACCAGCCAGAAAAAAACAAAAAACAAAAAAAAACAAACAAACAGGTTATTGTTCTTGTTGGTTATGTTGAATCTATCCAGTGGGGGAGCCGGGATGGCCGAATGGTAGAGCGTTGGGCTTCTAATGCTCGGGTCGGGAGTTCGTATCACGGCTGGGGCCAAATATTTGTGCTGGCTTTTTCATCGTTGCCCCGTCTTTGATATCACCCGTATGTGGTGGAAAAGGACGTTAAACACCCAAACACCCACCCATTCACCCCCCCCCCCTATCCAGTGCTGACCAGAGTCACGTGGCAGTACAGGCTACAGACAAAACTTCCGTGTTGAAACAGAAAAAAGGGACTTAGTGATAATCAAATCCATGGAATTTAGGCCTTTTGGCAAATGATACGAAACTGCGTCCAACGGTTAGATTTACTTGAAATACTCGATTAAACAATCTGAACAAAAGATCAGTGTGATACTCTGCAAACTGCTACCTCCGCACTTCTTGGTGCACTCCGCTGTTGTGCGAGTGATGTCTCGATCTTTACACAGCTCCGCACAAGGGCTGCAACTCCTGGCGATGTCATCGTAATACTCCATGTGTGTGCAGTTCAGGTACGTCAAGTAATCTGAAGATAAATATATTTACGCCTTAGTCAGCTAAGATTTCATCGGGCCAAACATGCGCAAAATGTGACTTACTTACTTACTTACTTACTTACTTACTTACTTACACACACACACACACACACACACACACACACACACACACACACACACACTATTCTTTTATTCTCACTGATGACTGGACGTCCATGATCAAGACACGCTACTCTCAGAATAACAAGGATTCCAGAGTCACTGTGGTTATGTTTATATCTTGTGGCGCGCATGCGCATGCGCATAACAATATGTGGCATAGTCAGTGAAAACGAGAACTAAGTAGGTCACCGCGGCCACATACAGTTTCGCCGGTTTCTGTTTTGTTTACAGCTGGTTTCTGTGGCAACGTGACACCATAATAGGAGACAAACTAGGCTGCCGTTTATGGGTTTATTCGCAGCAAGCAGGTTAGCGACGAATTGGTGGTGGGTCACAAGTAGCCTGTAAACTTGAACTGAGTTGTTGTTGTTGTTGTCGTTCGTCTCTTGGTCACTGGAAGTTCAGTTCTGAGCATGAAGTCTGCTGTCTTCTCCAGCTCCCGCTGAGGGCCGTACAGTTTGGCGTGTAGAGGCGTTTCCGATGGCCACGTCGTCATCCTTAGCTGTTGGTATAGTGGACAGTCCTGGATGATGTGTTGTCCGGTCTGCTCGGCATGGCCACACGGGCAGAGGGGAGTTGTAGCCAGCTTCAGTTTGTGGTACAGGTGCTTTTTCAGTCTGTTGTGTTCAGTGCGGAGTCTGAACACTACCACTTGGGCCCGACGTGGAAAATGTAAAATGTAGTCCTTAGGGTAGCGTGTTGAATTGACAGCCTGAATAATGGTTTGCAGTTCTTTGTAGCTCATGAATCACACTGGAATTGAGTAGTGACAGCGGGGCAGGTGTGGTGATGACGAAACAGGTTTCACCACAAACACGTCCACTTCAGCTACTGCGAGAACTGTATTTTCCGCATTCCCGCTTTCACCAAAGTATGAGGAACGAACTGTTTCCACAATGTTGGTAAATCGACTATCGTCGGAGAGATAGGACTATGAGAGCCGCCAGCATTAACATTCAGTTGTTTCTCACTCGGCTGACTGATCAGTGCTGAAGGCAAAGGTCAAGAGGCATACGCTCTCCTACGTAGTCTTCGTCAGAAAATCTTGTCACGACCCGTCTGTTTCACCTTTTTTCCCAGCCACTATTGAATCAGTAAAGTACCGCTGCGGCGGACTTTTCTGCACATCAATCCTGTGGGGTTAGCGGCTACTTGTGCCGTATCGCATGTACGTGCGTTTCCGTCCTGGACAGAGTTGTTCAAGTGGCGGTTCGTGCTGTTAGTGTCCTCGTTCTTGTCCCGTGTATACCGTGCACAGTGGCAACGCGGACCTAGCCCGCAATCCTGATCCGGTGAGCGCATTCGTCATCTGGGCCCGTATGTAATAGTCGAGGTAGGGATTTTAGCCCTGGGTTAGAGTCTAACCTCGAACTAAACTAGCTCTAGGGTTAAAATTTCTGTTATTTTTTGTTTTAAATCAAGAAGCGGGCCCATTCCAGCAAGGTGCCTAAGCCGTTATAGAATGATTTGTTTCTTCTTTTCTTCGCTTCCTTTTTTTTAAATTTAATTTTGCTTTTGGGTTTCTTTTGTCCTAGTCTGGGTTAGGCCAGTAGCCGTGGGTTAACTCTTAAAAGCTCAAGCAAAAACTCTATTTTCTCTTGAAAACTTCATCTCACTAGGAGCCACTTCAAGCCACTATTACGCAATCTACAGCGGTCTTGGGCCTAGCGGGAAAGGACCACGCCTTGCGTAATACTGGCTTGAAGTGGCTCCTACTGGTGTGCAGTGGCTTGTTCCTATTAACCAGTCTTATCATATAGTGGGCAGGCGGTGGTAGGCTTGGGCTCTTAAGAGTTAAATTAACCTCGACTTTTACATACGGGCCCAGCACTCGTAGTAAGGACGCTTTGAATGGGCTCAGTCGTCGCTGTAACGTTGCCTTCGTGGGCATCTGTCTATAGACCGTCGCCGGCCCGGTAGTTTCAAGCATTGAGCAGTTGGATCTCTGCTGCTGGGTTTCGCATTGGTATTAGTTATTCCTAGGTCGGCCTTTTTCATTCCGCGTCAGTTGAGCGCGGGAGGGGGGGGGGGGGGCTGTCTGCGTTGGTTGGTCGGTGGTGTGAGGGTGTGGGCGTGTAGCCGCCGTTAAGTGCACTGACTGATGTGTATAGCTTGCTTGTCTTGGTATGTTGTTTAGTTACCTTGTTCATGTATTGTAATTGCATTCAGTGTTAGTTGTATTAGTAACGGGGTGATGTCACTGCCACGGGTTATGTCACGGGTTATGTCACGGGACTGGCAAAAGCCTAGCACTACGGGGCGGGGTGTTTGTGACTGTGCATATGGAACCGCCGGACTGATGAGTGAAGTCAGCCTTCCAGACCTTTTCTCTGTCTCTCTGTTCTG
>JACVVK020000143.1:0-150000 GCA_018292915.2 Batillaria attramentaria
GACGCCGGAGAACCGGTGAGCTGACCGCATGGTATTAAATCCGCCTGGTCAGCGTAGATGGCACCGTTGTGGAGCTTGATGTCAGCGACGTGTGTTTGTCTCCCTTGTGGTCACGTGCAGCCATCCAGTCGAGCGTGGTGTCAAGGTGGAGCTGACCCTGAGTCTGATGGGGGTACACCATCCTCAGCGTATTACATGTGTGAAGATGACTGCGGTCCAGCATTGTTCAAGTCACTTCCAGAAGAAGTGCTTCCAGTCGTTACTCATTCCAGGAGAAGGTGGATGAAGATTTGAATCTCGATTATTACACGATCACCGTCAAGCCGTCAATACCCGAAAATACATCTTTTATATAATAGCCATCATTATATATCGCCATCATCATATATAGCCATCATTATATATCGCCATCATTATATATAGCCATCATTATATATCGCCATCATTATATATCGCCATCATTATATATCGCCATCATTATATATCGCCATCATTATATATCGCCATCATTATATATCGCCATCATTATATATCGCCATCATTATATAGCCATCATTATATATCGCCATCATTATAAATAGCCATCATTATATATCGCCATAATTATATATCGCAATAACCAACATGTCCAATAGTCGTGCTGTAATACTGCAGCAAAACACAAAATACACAACACTAACCCTAACCATAATTTCTAATACTCGTGCTGTGACACTGTAACAAACTACAAAGAGAATATCTACACCACTATACTTAGCCTCTGATCACAGTAACCATAATTTCTAATATTCGCGTGCTATACAGAACACTGCAACAAAATACCAAAATACGTTACCCTAACAATAATTTCTAACAGTCGTGCTGTACCACTGTAACAAAATACAAAGTGCATATTACGCCACTATACTTAACCTCTGTATAACCATGGCCATAACTTCTGTCATAAAGTACAGGAAATTTCTCCGGCAAAAACGCAAAGCCATTTCCGTCATTGTTTCCGTTTATGGAGCCTTTCTTTTCTGTCATTTGAGTGACGGTTAGCGGCCACTTAAAACAAGAACAGTGCCATCAAAGCTTATCAATGGCAGGTGTGTGTGTGTGTGTGTGTGTGTGTGTGTGTGTGTGTGTGTGTGTGTGTGTAAGGGGAGTAAGGAGGATAAAAGCACGTGCCATACCCCCCTCCCTCCGTCCACACCCCCACTCCCTGTCACAGTCTGTCACAGCAATGCGGAAGGAATCCAACTTTCCGTTGGCAAGTCAGTCAGTCAATTAGACAGACGTCGTCATGTGATCCATATGGACAGAGGTGATCACGTGACTTGATTCACTGGTACCTGGTACCTCTTCAACAACCACACATTTCTACACGTGTACTATCCAACATTGATATGTTTAAACTAAACAGGCACATCCGGGTAAAAGTCTAAATGGACGTCACCAGTTTGTGAAGAGCAGACGAATCATATTGGACACGATGCGTGCTGCATGTAAATTCGAGCACGGAGTAGGCTACAGTTCCTATGAGGTCGATGGCAACATGACAAGTTTACCGACCTCTACTGACGACAACCTTTGGGAAGACCACTGGCCCAAAGTAGCGGCGTCTTTGACAAACTGGGAGTTGATCAAGATCCAACATTCATATGTTTA
This sequence comes from Batillaria attramentaria, assembly GCA_018292915.2. Classification (NCBI taxonomy): domain Eukaryota; kingdom Metazoa; phylum Mollusca; class Gastropoda; family Batillariidae; genus Batillaria; species Batillaria attramentaria. The sequence goes on from JACVVK020000143.1 coordinate 1,651, forward strand.
AACGATGTCTGTCTTTGTACAATCCAACATTGATATATTTAAACTATGTCTGTCTGTCTTTATAGTATCCAACATTGATATATTTGAACTATGTCTGTCTGTCTTTATAGTATCCAACATTGATATATTTAAAACTATGTCTGTCTGTCTTTATAGTATCCAACATTGATATATTTGAACTATGTCCTGTCTGTCTTTATAGTATCCAACATTGATATATTTAAACTATGTCTGTCTGTCTTTATAGTATTCAACATTGATATATTTGAACTATGTCTGTCTGTCTTTGTACAATCCAACATTGATATATTTAAACTATGCCTGTCTGTCTTTGTGCTGTACATTGATATCTTTACAACTATGTCTGTCTGTCTTTGTACTATCCAACATTGATATATTGAACTATGTCTGTCTGTCTTAAAACATGTACTATCCAACATTGATATCTTTAAACTATGTCTGTCTGTCTTTGTACTATCCAACACTGATATATTTAAACTATGTCTGTCTGTCTTTGTACTATCCAGCACGTTATGTTACCGGCATTACACGAACTCTACAATCAGCAGAGTGGACGTTCTGTTACCGACACTACACGAACTCTACAATCAGCAGAGTGGACGTTCTGTTAGCAACACGACACGAACTCTACAATCAGCAGAGTGGACGTTCTGTTAGCAACACGACACGAACTCTACAATCAGCAGAGTGGACGTTCTGTTAGCAACACGACACGAACTCTACAATCAGCAGAGAGGACGTCCTGTTACCAACACGACACAAACTCTACAATCAGCAGAGAGGACGTTTGTCCGTTCGTTAAATCCGTATACTTGGCTAACCTCGGGACTACATACTGTCTATGTTTCCTTTTGGGCACAGACTGCACAATCGCCAGGCTGACCACTATTCACTGAAGTGTGGCGCCACCTCATTGTGTTTATTAGTGGTGTTCGTTGTGTTTATTTACACACACCTCTGTCGTACCGACACAAACCCTCTGTGGTGTACAAGCCTGTGGTGTACCTGTCTGTGATGTACCTGTCTGTGGTGTACCTGTCTGTGATGTACCTGTCTGTGGTGTGCCTGTCTGTAGTGTACCTGCCTGTGATGTACCTGTCCTGTGATGTACCTGTCTGTAGTGTACCTGTCTGTGGTGTACCTGTCTGTGATGTACCTGTCTGTGATGTACCTGTCTGTGGTGTACCTGTCTGTAGTGTACCTGTCTGTGGTGTACCTGTCTGTGATGTACCTGCCTGTGGTGTACCTGTCTGTGATGTACCTGTCTGTAGTGTACCTGTCTGTGGTGTACCTGTCTGTGATGTACCTGCCTGTGGTGTACCTGTCTGTGATGTACCTGTCTGTAGTGTACCTGTCTGTGGTGTACCTGTCTGTGATGTACCTGTTTCTGTTGTGCCTGTGTGATGTACCTGTCTGTGGTGTACCTGTCTGTAGTGTACCTGTCTGTGGTGTACCTGTCTGTGGTGTACCTGTCTGTAGTGTACCTGTCTGTGGTGTACCTGTCTGTGATGTACCTGTCTGTGATGTACCTGTCTGTGGTGTACCTGTCTGTGGTGTACCTGTCTGTGATGTACCTGTCTGTAGTGTACCTGTCTGTGGTGTACCTGTCTGTGGTGTACCTGTCTGTGGTGTACCTGTCTGTGATGTACCTGTCTGTGGTGTACCTGTCTTTAGTGTACCTGTCTGTGGTGTACCTGTCTGTGATGTACCTGTCTGTAGTGTACCTGTCTGTGGTGTACCTGTCTGTGTGTACCTGTCTGTGGTGTACCTGTCTGTGGTGTACCTGTCTGTGATGTACCTGTCTGTAGTGTACCTGTCTGCGGTGTACCTGTCTGTGATGTACCTGTCTGTAGTGTACCTGTCTGTGATGTACCTGTCTGTGGTGTACCTGTCTGTGGTGTACCTGTCTGTGGTGTACCTGTCTGTGGTGTACCTGTCTGTGATGTACCTGTCCGTAGTGTACCTGTCTGTGATGTACCTGCCTGTGGTGTACCTGTCTGTGGTGTACCTGTCTGTGATGTACCTGTCTGTGATGTACCTGTCTGTGATGTACCTGTCTGTGGTGTACCTGTCTGTAGTGTACCTGCCTGTGGTGTACCTGTCTGTGATGTACCTGTTTCTGTTGTGCCTGTGTGATGTACCTGTCTGTGATGTACCTGTCTGTGATGTACCTGTCCGTAGTGTACCTGTCTGTGATGTACCTGCCTGTGGTGTACCTGTCTGTGGTGTACCTGTCTGTGATGTACCTGTCTGTGATGTACCTGTCTGTGGTGTACCTGTCTGTGATGTACCTGTCTGTGATGTACCTGTCTGTAGTGTACCTGTCTGTGGTGTACCTGTCTGTGGTGTACCTGTCTGTGGTGTACCTGCCTGTGGTGTACCTGTCTGTGATGTACCTGTCTGTGGTGTACCTGTCTGTGATGTACCTGTTTCTGTTGTGCCTGTGTGATGTACTGTCTGTTATGTACCTGTCTGTGGTGTACCTGTCTGTGGTGTACCTGTCTGTGGTGTACCTGTCTGTGATGTACCTGTCTGTAGTGTACCTGTCTGTGGTGTACCTGTCTGTGATGTACCTGCCTGTGGTGTACCTGTCTGTGGAGTACCTGTCTGTGATGTACCTGCCTGTGGTGTACCTGTCTGTGGTGTACCTGTCTGTGATGTACCTGCCTGTGGTGTACCTGTCTGTGGTGTACCTGTCTGTGATGTACCTGTTTCTGTTGTGCCTGTGTGATGTACCTGTCTGTTATGTACCTGTCTGTGGTGTACCTGTCTGTGGTGTACCTGTCTGTGGTGTACCTGTCTGTAGTGTACCTGCCGTGGTGTACCTGTCTGTGATGTACCTGTCTGTGATGTACCTGTTTCTGTTGTGCCTGTGTGATGTACCTGTATGTTATGTACCTGTCTGTGGTGTACCTGTCGGTGGTGTACCTGTCTGTGGTGTACCTGTCTGTAGTGTACCTGCCTGTGGTGTACCTGTCTGTAATATACCTGTCTGTGGTGTACCTGTCTGTGGTGTACCTGTCTGTGGTGTACCTGTCTGTGATGTACCTGTCTGTGGTGTACCTGTCTGTGATGTACCTGTTTCTGTTGTGCCTGTGTGATGTACCTGTCTGTGGTGTACCTGTCTGTGGTGTACCTGTCTGTGGTGTACCTGTCTGTGGTGTACCTGTCTGTGGTGTACCTGACTGTGATGTACCTGTCTGTTATGACCTGTCTGTGGTGTACCTGTCTGTGGTGTGCCTGTCTGTGGTGTACCTGTCTGTGATGTACCTGTCTGTGATGTACCTGTCTGTGGTGTACCTGTCTGTAGTGTACCTGCCTGTGGTGTACCTGTCTGTGATGTACCTGTTTCTGTTGTGCCTGTGTGATGTACCTGTCTGTGATGTACCTGTCTGTAGTGTACCTGCCTGTGGTGTACCTGCCTGTGGTGTACCTGTCTGTGATGTACCTGTCTGTGGTGTACCTGTCTGTGATGTACCTGTTTCTGTTGTGCCTGTGTGATGTACCTGTCTGTTATGTACCTGTCTGTGTGGTGTACCTGTCTGTGGTGTACCTGTCTGTGATGTACCTGTCTGTGGTGTACCTGTCTGTGGTGTACCTGTCTGTGATGTACCTGTCTGTGGTGTACCTGTCTGTGGTGTGAATGTCTGTGATGTACCTGTCTGTGGTGTACCTGTCTGTGATGTACCTGTCTGTGATGTACCTGTTTGTGATGTACCTGTCTGTGGTGAATGTCTGTGGTGTACCTGTCTGTGGTGTACCTGTCTGTGGTGTACCTGTCTGTGGTGTACCTGACTGTGATGTACCTGTCTGTGATGTACCTGTCTGTGATGTACCTGTCTGTGATGTACCTGTCTGTGGGTGCCTGTCTGTGGTGTACCTGTCTGTGGTGTACCTGTCTGTGATGTACCTGTCTGTGATGTACCTGTCTGTGATGTACCTGTCTGTGGTGTGCCTGTCTGTGGTGTACCTGTCTGTGGTGTACCTGTCTGTGGTGTACCTGTCTGTGGTGTACCTGTCTGTGATGTACCTGTCTGTGATGTACCTGTCTGTGATGTACCTGTCTGTTATGTACCTGTCTGTGATGTACCTGTCTGTGGTGTACCTGTCTGTGGTGTACCTGTCTGTGATGTACCTGTCTGTGGTGTGCCTGTCTGTGATGTACCTGTCTGTGGTGTACCTGTCTGTGGTGTACCTGTCTGTGGTGTACCTGACTGTGATGTACCTGTCTGTGGTGTACCTGTCTGTGGTGTACCTGTCTGTGATGTACCTGTCTGTTATGTACCTGTCTGTGATGTACCTGTCTGTGATGTACCTGTCTGTGGTGTGCCTGTCTGTGGTGTACCTGTCTGTGGTGTACCTGTCTGTGGTGTACCTGTCTGTGGTGTACCTGACTGTGATGTACCTGTCTGTGATGTACCTGTCTGTGATGTACCTGTCTGTTATGTACCTGTCTGTGATGTACCTGTCTGTGGTGTACCTGTCTGTGGTGTACCTGTCTGTGATGTACCTGTCTGTGGTGTGCCTGTCTGTGATGTACCTGTCTGTGGTGTACCTGTCTGTGGTGTACCTGTCTGTGATGTACCTGTCTGTGATGTACCTGTCTGTGATGTACCTGTCTGTGATGTACCTGTCTGTTATGTACCTGTCTGTGATGTACCTGTCTGTGGTGTACCTGTCTGTGGTGTGCCTGTCTGTGGTGTACCTGTCTGTGGTGTACCTGTCTGTGATGTACCTGTCTGTGGTGTACCTGTCTGTGATGTACCTGTCTGTGATGTACCTGTCTGTGGTGTGCCTGTCTGTGGTGTACCTGTCTGTGGTGTACCTGTGTGTGATGTACCTGTCTGTGGTGTACCTGTCTGTGGTGTACCTGTCTGTGGTGTACCTGACTGTGATGTACCTGTCTGTGATGTACCTGTCTGTGATGTACCTGTCTGTGGATGTGCATGTCTGTGGTGTACCTGTCTGTGGTGTACCTGTCTGTGGTGTACCTGTCTGTGATGTACCTGTCTGTGGTGTACCTGTCTGTGATGTACCTGTCTGTGATGTACCTGTCTGTGATGTGCATGTCTGTAGTGTACCTGTCTGTGGTGTGCATGTCTGTAGTGTACCTGTCTGTGATGTACCTGTCTGTGATGTACCTGTCTGTTATGTACCTGTCTGTGGTGTACCTGTCTGTTATGTACCTGTCTGTGATGTACCTGTCTGTGGTGTGCATGTCTGTGGTGTACCTGTCTGTGATGTACCTGTCTGTTATGTACCTGTCTGTGGTGTACCTGTCTGTGATGTACCTGTCTGTGGTGTACCTGTCTGTGGTGTACCTGTCTGTGGTGTGCCTGTCTGTGGTGTACCTGTCTGTGATGTACCTGTCTGTGATGTACCTGTCTGTGATGTGCATGTCTGTGGTGTACCTGTCTGTGGTGTGAATGTCTGTGATGTACCTGTCTGTGGTGTGAATGTCTGTGGTGTACCTGTCTGTGGTGTGCATGTCTGTGGTGTACCTGTCTGTGGTGTGCATGTCTGTGGTGTACCTGTCTGTGATGTACCTGTCTGTATGTACCTGTCTGTGGTGTACCTGTCTGTGGTGTGCCTGTCTGTGGTGTACCTGTCTGTGGTGTGCATGTCTGTGGTGTACCTGTCTGTGGTGTGCATGTCTGTGGTGTACCTGTCTGTGATGAACCTGTCTGTTATGTACCTGTCTGTGATGTACCTGTCTGTGATGTACCTGTCTGTGGTGTACCTGTCTGTGGTGTGCCTGTCTGTGGTGTACCTGTCTGTGATGTACCTGTCTGTGATGTACCTGTCTGTGATGTACCTGTCTGTGATGTACCTGTCTGTGATGTGCATGTCTGTGATGTACCTGTCTGTGGTGTACCTGTCTGTGGTGTACCTGTCTGTGATGTACCTGTCTGTGATGAACCTGTCTGTGATGTACATGTCTGTGGTGTACATGTCTGTGATGTACCTGTCTGTGATGTGCATGTCTGTGATGTGCATGTCTGTGGTGTACCTGTCTGTGGTGTACCTGTCTGTGATGTACCTGTCTGTGATGAACCTGTCTGTGATGTACCTGTCTGTGATGTACCTGTCTGTGGTGTACCTGTCTGTGATGTACCTGTCTGTGATGAACCTGTCTGTGATGTACCTGTCTGTGATGTACCTGTCTGTGGTGTACCTGACTGTGATGTACCTGTCTGCGATGTACCTGTCTGTGATGTACCTGTCTGTGATATACCTGTCTGTTATGTACTTGAACGGACGTGCGAGTGTCGAGGACGCAGAGGTGATGTTACGTTCAGAACAAGGGGCGAAACCCCGATTCAGCGTATCGCAGAGTGGCGAGCGAGTAGTCGTTCCTTACTGTCATCACAGGTATATGAGTGAGAGAGAGAGAGAGAGAGGGGGGGGGCAGGCAGAGACAGAGATGCAGAGAGAGAGAGAGAGAGAGAGAGAGAGAGACTGCCTGCCTGACGTTTTTTGTTCAAGGAAAAGTGGTTGTCAAACACGCAGGCCGATCCTCTTAACCAGTCCTTACTGCATCATACACATGAAGATACGATTACAACTACACAGAGATAATAATGGTTTAGTGCCTATCTGTTTTCTAAGAAACACACTTTGTGCTCACACACACACACACACACACACACCACACACACACACACACACACACACACACACACACACACAGAGCCGATGAAACAATGGTAAAACTACAGCTCGAAAGCTTGCCTAAAGAGGTAGGTCTTTAAATGGGCTTTGAATTGAGTCAGCGTGAGAAGGTCCCTAGTGGTGACAGGTCAGTAAAGCGTTTCAGACGGAGGGGGCGGCGTAAGAAAATGAACGTTCGCCAGCTGACTTCAAAGTTGGTCTTGGAACCTTTAACAGTTTTTCTGATGATGAACGGAGGGTACGGGAGGGCTGGTAGGTTGTAAGCAATGCAGACAGGTACAGAGAGAGAGAGCCATCGAAATTCAGTAACATCTGTATTGTAATATATATGCCAATAACATTACCACAATGTACTATATATGCCAATAACATTACCACAATGTACTATATATAGCATTAAAATTGTCAGTGTACCAACCAATCGAGGGCGGCAAGCGTCACAGCACGAGACAGATGACGTCAACGAAAGTTCGGAGTAGACATTTTACACTTGGGTGAACACCAGTCACCATAACCGGACCTTGACGAGGGCTATAAATGATCTTGCTGTCGATGTGCAGTGGCGACCGTTCCGATTGGTGGTTACTTTATCCTCATCCACCAATCATGACGAGGGATTGTCGGCCGAGACACGCCACCCGTGACGAGGAGCGGAAGCCGTATATTTCGTATTCACTGAACCACAAAACAACTTTCAAGCAGGCGCACGGGGGTGGGGGAGGGGGGACAAGCAAGTTGCCCGGGCTGTCATGAAATACTTACAGGTGCCATGGCTTAATAACAACAAATACTTACAGCTTAGACAAGAAAGATGTAGAGAAACTTGGCGTTAAGTAGTGTACACATGTTCGCCAGCTCCACAAGACAGACACTTGTCGTATACTTATACATGTATAGTACTGGCGCGTTGGACAAGACAGACGTAAAGAAACTGGTCGTTTACCTGTTGATTGTATTGTCGGTACTCGCGCACTCACTGTTGATTGTATTGTCGGTACTCGCGCACTCACTGAATGTTGGGGTGAGCACTGGGCATTCTCTCTCTCGGCTCACACACACACACACACACACACACACACACACACACACACACACACACACACACACACACACACACACTCACACACACACAGTCTCTCGCCCGGCAGTCGCCTTGTGTGCAATACTACCTGACACTACCTGACACTACTTGAGGGGGTAGCCCAGTCAAGATTTCTTTTTTTTTTAAACCCGTGGGGGTACATGAAACATGACAAATGATCGAGTTAGACAAACTCACCATACACACACATATACACTTATATCTACAAATACATACATACATACATACATACATACATACATACATACAGTTTTTTTATATCCTCTATGTTCAAATCTTTTAAAAATAGTCACGAACCAGTGTCGTCCAGTCGGCCCTCAGTCTGCAACTAACCAACGTCGTCCGCCCAGTACAATGAACACTACTAGAACAAACTATACGTCGGTCAGAACCACAACGGCCGAACGTCTGTATTACCCAATTAGCATCTGTATTACCCAATTAGCATCTGTATTACCCAGTTAACATCTGTAGTACCCAGTTAACATCTGTTTTACCCAATTAGCATCTGTATTACCCAATTAACATCTGTATTCCCAATTAACAGAGCAATCACGGCATTACGGCAAATCACCAGCATGTGGTAAAATGTTGAGAAAGCGAGAGATGATAGGAGGTAGGGAGGACTGGAGAGTACTCCCACTTGGCACTCACCTCCCCCCCCCCCCCCCCCCCCCCCCCCCCCCCCCCGCTCCTGTGTTGCCCTGCTGAGCGCGATACTGACAACTGGTGTATTGAAGCGAATCGGGTCAAGCTGAGTGGGACAAGATCGCTTGCTGTAATACTGACAACTGGTGTATTGAAGCGAATCGGGTCAAGCTGAGTGGGACAGGATCGCTTGCTGTTAGGGTTAGGGTTAGCGAATCGGGTCCAGCTGAGTGGGACAGGATCGCTTGCTGTAACCATTTTGGTAAACGACCTGAACGCACTGTGCACCAATAATTATCATATACTGATATAGCCCAGAAGTCTGTAGCCACGCCCACTGAATAAAAAGAAACTTCCGTGGCAACCACACGCAGTCCAGGCTTTTTTACCTTCTGATCTCTCAGACACAAACTCCGACACGACTAGCAACAGGTGCGCGTTCGCTTGTCGGAGTATTCGCTCACCATGACTGGACAGCAGGACCTGTCAGTCAGGAACTTCCTTCATGTGGGGAGCCGGGGTGGCCGAATGGTAGAGCGTTGGACTTATAATGCTCGGGTCGTGAGTTCGTATCCCGGCTGGCGCCAAATATTTGTGCTGGCTTTTTCATCGTTGCCCCGTCTTTGACATCACCCGTTTGTGGTGGAAAATGACGTTAAACCCCCAAACACCCACCCACCCACCCTCCTTCATGTCAATTCACTAGACCGGCAGTTAACCTGTGATTCTGCGATTGTCACAGTTAACCTGTGATTCAGTGGTTGTCACTGTTAGCCCGTGATTCAGTGGTTGTCACTGTTAGCCGTGATTCAGTGGTTGTCACAGTTAGCCCGTGATTCAGTGGTTGTCACATTAAGCCCGTGATTCTGTGGCTGTCACATTAAGCCCGTGATTCAGTGGTTGTCACATTAAGACCATAATTCAGTGGTTGTCACATTAAGCCCATAATTCAGTGGTTGTCACAGCTAGCCCGCGATTCAGTGGTTGTCACTGTTAGCAGGTGAATCAGTGACTGTCACAGTTAGCCCGTGAATTAGTGGTTGTCACAGTTACCCCGTGAATTAGTGGGTGTCACAGTCACAGTTAGCCGCGAATCAGTGACTGTCACAGTTAGCCGTGAATCAGTGGTTGTCACAGTTAGCCCGCGATTCAGTGACAGTCGCCCGTGATGTGGTTGTCACAGTTGCCCGTGATTCAGTGGTTACCACATGAAGCCCGTGAGTCAGTGGTTTTCACAGTTATCCCGTGAATCAGTGGATGCGTGATTTCAGTTCCATGATACACACATTGTGTTAGGGTTAGTACTAACTGTTTCATGTTAGAGTATTATTTACTGTTTCATAATGCATACACAGTGTATTTACCAATATTTTCTGTTCCATGACACACACACAGTGAATTAACTGTTCCATGATACACACACAGTGTATTAACTATTCCATGATACACACACAGTGTATTAACTGTTCCATGACACACACACACAGTGTATTAACTGTTCCATGACACACACACAGTGTATTAACTGTTACCATGATACACACACAGTGTATTAACTGTTCCATGACACACACACAGTGTATTAACTGTTCCATGACACACACACAGTGTATTAACTGTTCCATGACACACACACAGTGTATTAACTGTTCCATGACACACACACAGTGTATTAACTGTTCCATGACACACACACAGTGTATTAACTGTTCCATGACACACACACAGTGTATTAACTGTTCCATGATACACACACAGTGTATTAACTGTTCCATGACACACACACAGTGTATTAACTATTCCATGATACACACACAGTGTATTAACTATTCCATGACACACACACAGTGTATTAACTATTCCATGATACACACACAGTGTATTAACTATTCCATGACACACACACAGTGTATTAACTGTTCCATGACACACACAGTGTATTAACTATTCCATGACACACACACAGTATTAACTGTTCCATGATACACACACAGTGTATTAACTGTTCCATGACACACACACAGTGTATTAACTGTTCCATCACACACACAGTGTATTAACTATTCCATGATGAACACAGTGTATTAACTATGCCATGATACACACACAGTGTATTAACTGTTCCATGACACACACACAGTGTATTAACTGTTCCATGACACACACAGTGTATTAACTGTTCCATGATACACACACAGTGTATTAACTGTTCCATGACACACACACAGTGTATTAACTGTTCCATGACACACACACAGTGTATTAACTATTCCATGATGAACACAGTGTATTAACTATTCCATGATACACACACAGTGTATTAACTGTTCCATGACACACACACAGTGTATTAACTGTTCCATGACACACACACAGTGTATTAACTGTTCCATGATACACACACAGTGTATTAACTGTTCCATGACACACACACAGTGTATTAACTGTTCCATCATACACACACAGTGTATTAACTGTTCCATCATACACACACAGTGTATTAACTGTTCCATGATACACACACAATGTATTAACTGTTCCATGATACACACACAGTGTATTAACTGTTCCATGATACACACACAGTGTATTAACTGTTCCATGACACACACACACAGTGTATTAACTGTTCCATGACACACACACACAGTGTATTAACTGTTCCATGACACACACACAGTGTATTAACTGTTCCATGATACACACACAGTGTATTAACTGTTCCATGACACACACACAGTGTATTAACTGTTTCATGATACACACACAGTGTATTAACTATTCCATAATGCACACACAGTGTATTAACTGTTCCATGACACACACACAGTGTATTAACTGTTCCATGATACACACACAGTGTATTAACTGTTCCATGATACACACACAGTGTATTAACTGTTCCATGGTACACACACAGTGTATTAACTGTTCCATGACACACACACAGTGTATTAACTGTTCCATGACACACACACAGTGTATTAACTGTTCCATGAAACACACACAGTGTATTATCTAATTCCATAATGCACACACAGTGTATTAACTGTTCCATGACACACACACAGTGTATGAACTGTTCCATGACACACACACACAGTGTATTAACTGTTCCATGACACACACACAGTGTATTAACTATTCCATAATGCACACACAGTGTATTAACTGTTTCATGACACACACACAGTGTATTAACTGTTCCATGATACACACACAGTGTATTAACTGTTCCATGACACACACACACAGTGTATTAACTATTCCATAATGCACACACAGTGTATTAACTATTCCATGACACACACACAGTGTATTAACTATTCCATGACACACACACAGTGTATTAACTATTCCATGACACACACACAGTGTATTAACTATTCCATAATGCACACACAGTGTATTAACTATTCCATAATGCACACACAGTGTATTAACTATTCCATGACACACACACAGTGTATTAACTATTCCATGACACACACACAGTGTATTAACTATTCCATGATACACACACAGTGTATTAACTATTCCATGATACACACACAGTGTATTAACTATTCCATGACACACACACAGTGTATTAACTATTCCATGACACACACACAGTGTATTAACTGTTCCATGATACACACACAGTGTATTAACTGTTCCATGATACACACACAGTGTATTAACTGTTCCATGACACACACACAGTGTATTAACTGTTCCATGATACACACACAGTGTATTAACTGTTCCATGATACACACACAGTGTATTAACTGTTCCATGATGAACACAGTGTATGAACTGTTCCATGACACACACACAGTGTATTAACTGTTCCATGACACACACAGTGTATTAACTATTCCATGATGAACACAGTGTATTACCTGTTCCATGACACACACACAGTGTATTAACTGTTCCATGATACACACACAGTGTATTAACTGTTCCATGATACACACACAGTGTATTAACTGTTCCATGATACACACACAGTGTATTAACTATTCCATGATACACACAGTGTATTAACTGTTCCATGATACACACACAGTGTATTAACTATTCCATGATACACACACAGTGTATTAACTGTTCCATGATACACACACAGTGTATTAACTATTCCATGATACACACACAGTGTATTAACTTCTCCATGATACACACACAGTGTATTAACTATTCCATGACACACACAGTGTATTAACTGTTCCATGACACACACACAGTGTATTAACTATTCCATGACACACACACAGTGTATTAACTGTTCCATGACACACACACAGTGTATTAACTATTCCATGATACACACACAGTGTATTAACTATTCCATGACACACACACAGTGTATTAACTATTCCATGATACACACACAGTGTATTAACTGTTCCATGACACACACACAGTGTATTAACTATTCCATGACACACACACAGTGTATTAACTGTTCCATGACACACACACAGTGTATTAACTATTCCATGATACACACACAGTGTATTAACTGTTCCATGACACACACACAATGTATTAACTGTTCCATGACACACACAGTGTATTAACTATTCCATGACACACACACAGTGTATTAACTGTTCCATGACACACACACAGTGTATTAACTATTCCATGATACACACACAGTGTATTAACTATTCCATGATACACACACAGTGTATTAACTATTCCATGATACACACACAGTGTATTAACTATTCCATGATACACACACAGTGTATTAACTATTCCATGACACACACACAGCGTATTAACTGTTCCATGACACACACACAGTGTATTAACTATTCCATGATACACACACAGTGTATTAACTATTCCATGATACACACACAGTGTATTAACTGTTCCATGACACACACAGTGTATTAACTATTCCATAATGCACACACAGCGTATTTACCACTAGTATTTCGTACAAGTTATGAATAGGAGTAGAGTACGAACTTGACCCACACAGCATCTGGGTAAGCCAACACAAAAACGACACGACACGCAGGGGTGACCACAAACCAAATACCGCTCCTACATCCGCCTGCAGCAACCACAAAGCCAACCAGAGCACACGGGCTTTCACTACAGCAGCCACACAACACTCGACACAGCTCGACACAGCTACTTGACTGTGTCCGGATCACGTGGTCCGGATAAAGGTCAACACAAACCGCGGAAAGCAGTGAACTTAGCAGTAGTTATAGCACTCCGTCTTCTCAGTGCAGGGCGGATTATGACAGACGGGTCAGACAGGACTGGACTGGATCATATACAGGTCAGACACTAGTATTGATGTAGACAGTTCAGACAGTAAACTGGACCATTTCTACTCATGTAGACAGGTCAGAATGTAGACTAGATCATTAATACTGATATAGACAGGTCAGACAGTAGACTAGGACATTAACACAGGTCAGACAGTAGACTAGAACATTAATACTTATACAGAAATGAAATGAAATGAAACTTTATTTGTCAACGGTAAAAGACATTGGTCCAGTGGTTCAGTTTTCATTCTTGCCGTTGCTATTCACACACACACACACACACACACACACACACACACACACACACACACTCTCTCTCTCTCTCTCTCTCTCTCTCTCTCCCTACTACTACTACTACTACTACTACTGACGTCCGCTCACACTGCAGACACGACATACAAAAGGTTATAGGTATCAAATGTAAATGTAAAACACATGAGAGGTAAAGGCACAGTATATAAGCAACACATATAGGAAACAGTATACAGCCGCACTCGCCTAAACGAAACACGCTTAAGCAAAAAACTCGGATAACAGAAACCAAAACCAATTCCCCGCCAGACCCCCCTCTTTGTAAGACTATTTCTAATTCGGATAAGCCAAACTCTGTCAAAAAATAGCTAACTCAAACACGGATATCTCAAACGTGATTTTAACAGATAAGCCGAACTCTAAACACTGTAGGAGAGACTTTTTTTTTTTTTTTTTTTAATTTTTGCTTGAAAAACACGTCGGGAAGATAACTTATGAACATATTTCGTCACGGCTATAATTATCCTACGGAAACGAACACGTCACCTGTTTTTCAGTATGCGGGAAACTGGTGACGCGTACCACATGTTTTGCAGGCGCCATTGTTTGGACAGAACGAGTGGTAGATCTAAGTTTGCGTGCGTGAATTAGGTGGTGGGTTCAGGGTTAGAGATGGGATGACCGAGGGAGGGGCAGGTCGAAAGGTAACCTTGGGAGATTTGCGATGGGCGTGGTTATGGGCTAGTCAAAAGGATGCGAGCTCGGGCTTAGATTTGTGCACGATTGTGTCTTTTGGCGTGTGTAAGGGAGGGAGTGTGTAATATGCAGTCTCCCAGTGTGTGTGTGTGTGTGTGTGTGTGTGTGTGTGTGTGTGTGAGGGGGGAGGCGGCGGGGGGGGGGGATGGAGCGTGCATTGGCTTGTGCGTATAGAAGCCCGCACGTGTGTGTGTGTGTGTGTGTGTGTGTGTGTGTGTGTGTGTGTGTGAGGGTGGGGGAGGGGTGGGGGGTGGAGTGCAGGGACGGAGTGGAGCGTACATTGATTTGTGCGTACAGTAATGCGACCGCATTTGTGTGTGTGTGTGTGTGTGTGTGTGTGTGTGTGTGTGTGTGTGTGTATAATGGCATGTGTGTGTGTGTGTGTGTGTGTGTGTGTGTGTGTGTGTGTGTGTGGTGTGTGTGTGTGTGTGTGAGGGTGGGGGAGGGGTGGGGGGTGGAGTGCAGGGACGGAGTGGAGCGTACATTGATTTGTGCGTACAGTAATGCGACCGCATTTGTGTGTGTGTGTGTGTGTGTGTGTGTGTGTGTGTGTGTGTGTGTGTGTGTGTGTGTATAATGGCATGTGTGTGTGTGTGTGTGTGTGTGTGTGTGTGTGTGTGTGTGTGTGTGTGTGTGAGGGTGGGGGAGGGGTGGGGGGTGGAGTGCAGGGACGGAGTGGAGCGTACATTGATTTGTGCGTACAGTAATGCGACCGCATTTGTGTGTGTGTGTGTGTGTGTGTGTGTGTGTGTGTGTGTGTGTGTGTGTGTGTGTATAATGGCATGTGTGTGTGTGTGTGTGTGTGTGTGTGTGTGTATGTGTGGTGTGTGTGTGTGACTCTGTGTGTGTGTGTGTGTGTGTGTGTGTGTGTGTGTGTGTGTGTGTGTGTGAGGGTGGGGGAGGGGTGGGGGGGATGGAGCGTGCATTGGCTTGTGCGTATAGAAGCGCGCACGTGTGTGTGGGGGGGGGGGGGGGAGGGGTCTAGGTGAGTGGGGGGGTGTGGGGGTGTGGTGGAGTTCAGGAACGGAGTGGAGCGTCCATTGATTTGTGCGTACAGTAATGCGACCGCATTCGTATGTGTGTGTGTGTGTGTGTGTGTGTGTGTGTGTGTGTGTGTGTGTGTGTGTGTGTGTGTATGTGTGTGTGTGTGTGTGTGTGTGTGTGTGTTTTCACCATTTAGTTTTATAGTTTGGTTGGGGTTATTTTGTTAATAAAACCCCACTGAAGAAAGCGCCTATAGCCTGTCACTGTTTTGATCTCATTCATTTAAACACACACACACACACACACACACACACACACACACACACACACACACACACACACACACACACACACGCGCGCGCGCGCGCGCGCGCACGCACGCACGCACGCACGCACACACACCACGCACAGAGAGAGATAGAGAGACAGAAAGTTTTGTCTGTTACTAGTCTCAGGAATCAATAAGCTCGACCCGTGTCTCTCTCAGACCGTTGCCATTATACACATTTGCATATACATATAGTATACATTTGCCCATAGAAAAGAAGCATACACGTCTACAAACTTTCGCAAAATTATCCATTCGATGTTTCAGTTGCAAAGGGAAGCAAAGATAAAAAATAAAAATAAAAACTTTTTACAAACATTCCAAGTGATTTTACAACTTATCCTGAAAAAAACTCGGTTAAGCCGAACTGCAGGGTGATTTCTCGGGAAAAGTTTGGCTTATCCGAACTCGGATATGCAGAAACTCGGATAAGCGAAACGATTTTCCATTCCCCGGGCGAGTTCGGCTTAAGCGTGTTTGACTGTATATATAGGTACCAATACACACACACACTATTCATGTACCAACATGAATGGCGGTCGGTGGTCTAGTGGTTAAGAGACTTGTCACCAATGCGAGAGGTCATGGGTCGAGCCCCACTCGAGGCAAAGAATTTTTCCTTCTCGTATGTGGCACCGTTCATTCGGGCCGATCGTCGGGGGTTCTCTCCGGTACTCCGGCTTCCTCCCCCTCTGCTTTGGAAATGTTCAGCCCACCAAGTTTGAAAAATAAATGCAATTCTAAATTCCGAAATTTAAATAGCTGAGCTGATCCTTCGCACCACGTGATCATTGTAATACGTTTAATGTGTGTGAGAGAATGCGTGTGATTCACGTGAGTGTGCGTGTTGGGTTTAGCTCGCGGCGCTTTGAGCCAAAATATTTGGGATAAAGCGCCTTATTAATGCGATTATTATTATTATTATTAAGTGGTCGGATGCATGGTGTTGTTTATGGAAGTGGCTGCGAACCCGCATGCATTAGATGTTTGAAGAGGCTGCTCTTAAACGAAGAGCATGTTTTGGCGTTTCTAATATGAATGGGAAGTGCATTCCAAAGTGGATTTGTAGAGATCTATTCTAGGGCGAGGAACCCTGAGGTATAGCCCTAGTCTGGAATGATGGGACATTAGTTCTGAAGTTAGACATCTAAGGTATGGTGGACTTAATTCCTTGCACATTTGTATACAAGGACACCCTTATTGAAAATGATGTTTAATGGGGAGTATTTCTAGCGCTAGAACATTAATATTTATACAGACAGTAGACTAGATCATATACACAGGTCAGACAGTAGACTAGATCATTGATACTGATACAGACAGGTCAGAATGTAGACTAGATCATTGATACTGATACAGACAGGTCAGAATGTAGACTAGATCATTGATACTGATACAGACAGGTCAGATGGTAGACTAGATCATTGACACTGATACAGACAAGTCAGACAGTAGACTAGATCATTGACACTGATACAGACAGGTCAGACAGTAGACTAGATCATTGATACTGATACAGACAGGTCAGACAGTAGACTAGATCATTGTATACTGATACAGACAGGTCAGAATGTAGACTAGATCATTGATACTGATATACACAGGTCAGACAGTAGACTAGATCATTGATACTGATACAGACAGGTCAGAATGTAGACTAGATCATTGATACTGATATACACAGGTCAGAATGTAGACTAGATCATTGATACTGATACAGACAGGTCAGACAGTAGACTAGATCATTGATACTGATACAGACAGGTCAGACAGTAGACTAGATCATTGATACTGATACAGACAGGTCAGAATGTAGACTAGATCATTGATACTGATACACAGGTCAGAATGTAGACTAGATCATTGATACTGAAACAGACAGGTCAGAATGTAGACTAGATCATTAATACTGCTATAGACAGGTCAGACGGTAGACTAGATCATTGATACTGATACAGACAGGTCAGACAGTAGACTAGATCATTGATACTGATACAGACAGGTCAGACAGTAGACTAGATCATTGATACTGATACAGACAGGTCAGACAGTAGACTAGATCATTGACACTGATATAGACAGGTCAGACAGTAGACTAGATCATTGATACTGATACAGACAGGTCAGACAGTAGACTAGATCATTGATACTGATACAGACAGGTCAGACAGTAGACTAGATCATTGATACTGATACAGACAGGTCAGACAGTAGACTAGATCATTGATACTGATACAGACAGGTCAGACAGTAGACTAGATCATTGATACTGATACAGACAGTAGACTAGATCATTGATACTGATACAGACAGGTCAGACAGTAGACTAGATCGATAATACTGATACAGACAGGTCAGACAGTAGACTAGATCATTGATACTGATACAGACAGGTCAGACAGTAGACTAGATCATCGATACTGATACAGACAGGTCAGACAGTAGACTAGATCATTGATACTGATACAGACAGGTCAGACAGTAGACTAGATCATTGATACTGATACAGACAGGTCAGACAGTAGACTAGATCATTGATACTGATACAGACAGGTCAGACAGTAGACTAGATCATTAACACTGATACAGACAGGCCAGACAGTAGACTAGATCATCGATACTGATACAGACAGGTCAGACAGTAGACTAGATCATTAATACGATACAAACAGTAGACTAGGTCATTGATACTGATACAGACAGGTCAGACAGTAGACTAGATCATTAATACCGATACAAACAGTAGACTAGATCATATACACAGGTCAGACAGTAGACTAGATCATTAATACCGATACAAACAGTAGACTAGATCATATACACAGGTCAGACAGTAGACTAGATCATTGATACTGATACAGACAGGTCAGACAGTAGACTAGATCATTGATACTGATACAGACAGGTCAGACAGTAGACTAGATCATTGATACTGATACAGACAGGTCAGACAGTAGACTAGATCATTGATACTGATACAGACAGGTCAGACAGTAGACTAGATCATTGATACTGATAGAGACAGGTCAGACAGTAGACTAGATCATTGATACTGATACAGACAGGTCAGACAGTAGACTAGATCATTGATACTGATACAGACAGGTCAGACAGTAGACTAGATCATTGATACTGATACAGACAGGTCAGACAGTAGACTAGATCATTGATACTGATACAGACAGGTCAGACAGTAGACTAGATCATTGATACTGATACAGACAGGTCAGACAGTAGACTAGATCATTGATACTGATACAGACCGGTCAGACAGTAGACTAGATCATTGATACTGATACAGACAGGTCAGACAGTAGACTAGATCATTGATACTGATACAGACAGGTCAGAATGTAGACTAGATCATTAATACTGCTATAGACAGGTCAGACGGTAGACTAGATCATTGATACTGATATACACAGGTCAGACAGTAGACTATATCATTGATACTGATACAGACAGGTCAGAATGTAGACTAGATCATTATACTGATACAGACGGGTCAGACAGTAGACTAGATCATTGATACTGATACAGACAGGTCAGACAGTAGACTAGATCATTGATACTGATACACAGGTCAGACAGTAGACTAGATCATTGATACTGATACAGACAGGTCAGAATGTAGACTAGATCATTAATACTGATACAGACAGGTCAGACAGTAGACTAGATCATTGATACTGATACAGACAGGTCAGACAGTAGACTAGATCATTGATACTGATACAGACCGGTCAGACAGTAGACTAGATCATTGATACTGATACAGACAGGTCAGACAGTAGACTAGATCATTGATACTGATACAGACAGGTCAGAATGTAGACTAGATCATTGATACTGATAAAGACAGGTCAGACAGTAGACTAGATCATTAATACTGCTATAGACAGGTCAGAATGTAGACTAGATCATTGATACTGATACAGACAGGTCAGACAGTAGACTAGATCATTGATACTGATACAGACCGGTCAGACAGTAGACTAGATCATTGATACTGATACAGACCGGTCAGACAGTAGACTAGATCATTGATACTGATACAGACAGGTCAGACAGTAGACTAGATCATTGATGCTGATACAGACAGGTCAGACAGTAGACTAGATCATTGATGCTGATACAGACAGGTCAGACAGTAGACTAGATCATTGATGCTGATACAGACAGGTCAGACAGTAGACTAGATCATTGATGCTGATACAGACAGGTCAGACAGTAGACTAGATCATTAATACTGTTATAGACAGGTCAGACAGTAGACTAGATCATTGATACTGATACAGACAGGTCAGACAGTAGACTAGATCATTGATACTGATACAGACAGGTCAGACAGTAGACTAGATCATTGATACTGATACAGACAGGTCAGACAGTAGACTAGATCATTGATACTGATACAGACAGGTCAGACAGTAGACTAGATCATTGATACTGATACAGACAGGTCAGACAGTAGACTAGATCATTGATACTGATACAGACAGGTCAGACAGTAGACTAGATCATTGATACTGATATAGACAGGTCAGAATGTAGACTAGATCATTAATACTGATAGAGACAGGTCAGACAGTAGACTAGATCATTAATACTGATACAGACAGGTCAGACAGTAGACTAGATCATTGATACTGATACAGGCAGGTCAGCCAGTACTGATACGACAGGTCAGACACTGCTGATAACAGTGATCCGGTACTTGAATCACGTGTAAAACAGTGATCTGCTTCTTGACTTACGTGTAAAACAGGTGACCTGGTCCTTGTCTCACGTGGAAAACAGTTATCAAACTGCTGTACTGCTGTGATTTGTGACATTGGAGTGTAGATCGGGGGCGGTCGGTGGTCTAGGTGGTTAAGAGACCTGTCACCAATGCGAGAGGTCAGGGGTTTGAGTCCCACTCGGGGGCAAAGAAATTTTCCTTCTCGTATGTGGCACCGTTCATTCGGGCCGATCGTCGGGGGTTCTCTCCGGTACTCCGGCTTCCTCCCCCTCTGCTTTGGAAATGTTCAGCCCACCAATTTTGTGAAAAATAAATGCAATTCTAATTCCGAAATTTAAATAGCTGAGCTGACCCTTCGCACCACGTGATTGTAATGTGTTTATGTCCAGTGTGTGAGAGAATGTGTGTGATTCACGTGAGCGTGCGTGTTGGGTTCAGTTCGCGGCGCTTTGAGCCGATTCATGAAATTGGGTAAAGCGCCTATATAATACTCATTATATTATTATTATTATTATTATAGATGGCGCCACAAGCTGAACCCGGTGTTTATTGTGGTTTGTGTCGAGTTCCGGTCTGTCTGGTTCTTACTGTTAACACTGGCGGGGCTCTGTCAGGCATTGCCAACTGCACGTGACAAACGTCAGGCATTCCACTTGGTCCCTCTCACGTCCGACAACTCCACCGCAATCACGTATGACAACTCCACAGGAAAAGAAGGTTCGAATCCCAGCCCGCCTATGGGCCTTCCCCCACTGGGAACGAGTTCCGGGTTTGAACCTCAGAATACATCACAAGTTGACGATGACGACATGGGAAACCAGTTCCCAGATTCTGGATGCATCAATCTGTGCAGTTTAGGAAACCACTGCAAGAACGGAGGCACGTGTTTGTTTAACGTCACCACGTGCTCTTTGCATTGCGCATGCCCCGAAGGTTATGACCCGGACAGGCACTGCTCCAGCATGGGAGACAATTCCAGCCCCAGTGGCGTCCCTTTTAGCAACTCTACGCTCAGGCCACTCTCACAGCGTGAGTGTCATGGCAATAGGCTGTTCGTGTGTTATCACGGCCAGTGTCTCAACACTACTGAGGACACGGGGTTAGGGGGGTGGCTGTGTGCCTGTGATCCGGGGTGGTCGGGAGACTTCTGTACTGATCCCTGTACCAGGGACTGCGGAACACGAGGCACGTGCAGACTGGACGGGGTCACCAGGGAGGAATACTGCAGCTGTAATTGGCCTTGGCAGGGGGTCACGTGTGATGACCTTCCACCCCCTGACCCTGTTGTTGGTGAGTGAAGGTTATGCTGTTTGTGTCGTTAGGTTTGGTGAATGCTTCTGCATGTCGTTCGTGTTCTTTTGTATCTTGTTAGTGTAGGGTGTTAGTGTAGGGTGTAGTTCATGTTTTGTATCTTGTTAGTGTAGGGTGTTAGTGTTGGGCGTACTTCATGTTTTGTTCTGTGTCTTGTTAGTGCAGGGTGTTAGTCATGGGTGTAGTTCATGCTTTGTATCTTGTTAGTGTAGGGTGTTAGTGTTAGGTGTAGTTCGTGTTTTGTATCTTGTTAGTGTAGGGTGTTAGTGTAGGGTGTAGTTCATGTTTTGTATCTTGTTAGTGTAGGGTGTTAGTCATGGGTGTAGTTCATGTTTTGTATCTTGTTAGTGTACGGTGTTAGTGTTAGGTGTAGTTCGTGTTTTGTATCTTGTTAGTGTAGGGTGTTAGTGTAGGGTGTGGTTCATGTTTTTTTATCTTGTTAGTGTAGGGTGTTAGTGTTAGGTGTACTTCATGTTGTGTGTCTTGTTAGTGCAGGGTGTTAGTCATGGATGTAGTTCATGTTTTGTATCTTGTTAGTGTAGGGTGTTAGTGTTAGGTGTACTTCATGTTGTGTGTCTTGTTAGTGTAGGGTGTTAGTCATGGGTGTAGTTCATGTTTTGTATCTTGTTAGTGTAGGGTGTTAGTGTTAGGTGTAGTTCATGTTTTGTATCTTGTTAGTGTAGGGTGTTAGTGTTAGGTGTAGTTCATGTTTTGTATCTTGTTAGTGTAGGGTGTTAGTGTTAGGTGTAGTTCAGGGTGGGTGGGTGTTTGGGTTTTAACGTCCTTTTCCACCACAAACGATGAGAAAGCCAGCACAAATATTTGGCCCCAGCCGGGATCGAACTCACGACCCGAGCATTAGTAGTCCAACGCTCTACCATTCGACCACCCCGGCTCCCCAGGTGTAGTTCATGTTTTGTATCTTGTTAGTGTAGGGTGTTAGTGTTAGGAGTAGTTCATGTTTTGTATCTTGTTAGTGTAGGGTGTTAGTGTTAGGTGTAGTTCGTGTCCTTTTGTATCTTGATAGTGCAGAGTGTTAGTGTTGGGTGTAGTTCGTGTTTTGTATCTTGATAGTGCAGGGTGTTAGTGATGGGTGTAAGTCGTGTCCTTTTGTATCTTGTTAGTGTAGGGTGTTAGTGCAGGGCGTTAGTGTTGGGTGTAGTTCGTGTCCTTTTGTATCTTGTTAGTATTGTATCTTGTTAGTGCAGGGTGTTAGTGATGGGTGTAGTTCGTGTCCTTTTGTATTTTGTCAGTGTAGGGTGTTAGTGTTAGGTGTAGTTCATGTTTTGTATCTTGTTAGTGTAGAGTGTTAGCGTTGGGTGTAGTTCATGTTTTGTATCTTGTTAGTGTAGGGTGTTAATGTTAGGTGTAGTTCATATTTTGTATCTTGTTAGTGCACGGTGTTAGTGTTGGGTGTAGTTCATGTTTTGTATCTTGTTAGTAGGGTGTTAGTGATGGGTGTAGTTCATGTTTTGTATCTTGTTAGTGTAGGGTGTTAGTGTTGGGTGTAGTTCATGTTTTGTATCTTGTTAGTGTAGGGTGTTAGTGAAGGGTGTAGTTCATATTTTGTATCTTGTTAGTGTAGGGTGTTAGTGATGGGTGTAGTTCATGTTTTGTATCTTGTTAGTAGGGTGTTAGTGATGGGTGTAGTTCGTGTCCTTTTGTATCTTGTTAGTGCAGGGTGTTAGTGTAGGGTGTTAGTGTTGGGTGTAGTTCATGTTTTGTATCTTGTTAGTGTAGGGTGTTAGTGTTAGGTGTAGTTCGTGTTTTGTATCTTGTTAGTGTAGGGTGTTAGTGATGGGTGTAGTTCATATTTTGTATCTTGTTAGTGTAGGGTGTTAGTGTTGGGTGTAGTTCATGTTTTGCATCTTGTTAGTGTAGGGTGTTAGTGTTAGGTGTAGTTCGTGTTTTGTATCTTGTTAGTGCAGGGTGTTAGTGTAGGGTGTTAGTGTTGGGTGTAGTTCATGTTTTGTATCTTGTTAGTGTAGGGTGTTAGTGTTAGGTGTAGTTCGTGTTTTGTATCTTGTTAGTGTAGGGTGTTAGTGATGGGTGTAGTTCATGTTTTGTGTCTTTTTAGTGTTAGATGTTGTTCATTTTTTGTGTCTTGTTCGTGTTCATATTTTGTTTGTTAGGTTTAGTTCATATTGTTCTTGTTAGTGCAGGACGAAGTTCATATTTTGCGTCTTTATAGTGTTAGGCGTAGTTTATATTTTGTTAGTGTGGAGTGGAGTTTATATTTTGTCTTAGTGCAGGATATAGTTCATGTTTTGTGTCTTGTTAGTGTAGGATGTTGGTGTTATGTGTAGGTCATGTTGTGTGTCTTGTTAGTGTTAGATGTAGTTCCTGTTTTGTTTCTTCTTAGTGTAGGGTGTAGTTCATGTTTTGTGTCTTGTTGGTGTTGGGTGTAGTTTATATTTTGTGTCTTGGTAGTGTCGATGTTACAGATCACAATAAGTATGTCGTGATGTTGGTGTTAGAGACGACAGCAAGGTCTATGTCGTGATGTTGGTGTTAGAGACGACAGCAAGGTCTATGTCGTGATGTTGGTGTTAGAGACGACAGCAAGGTCTATGTCGTGATGTTGGTGTTAGAGACGACAGCAAGGTCTATGTCGTAATGTTGATGTTTGCAGATGACAGCAAGGTCTATGTCGTAATGTTGATGTTTGCAGATGACAGCAAGGTCTATGTCGTGATGTTGATGTTAGAGACGACAGCAAGGTCTATGTCGTGATGTTGGTGTTAGAGACGACAGCAAGGTCTATGTCGTGATGTTGGTGTTAGAGATGACAGCAAGGTCTATGTCGTGATGTTGGTGTTAGAGACGACAGCAAGGTCTATGTCGTGATGTTGGTGTTAGAGACGACAGCAAGGTCTATGTCGTGATGTTGGTGTTTGCAGATGACAGCAAGGTCTATGTCGTGATGTTGGTGTTAGAGACGACAGCAAGGTCTATGTCGTGATGTTGGTGTTAGAGACGACAGCAAGGTCTATGTCGTGATGTTGGTGTTAGAGATGACAGCAAGGTCTATGTCGTGATGTTGGTGTTAGAGACGACAGCAAGGTCTATGTCGTGATGTTGGTGTTAGAGACGACAGCAAGGTCTATGTCGTGATGTTGGTGTTTGCAGATGACAGCAAGGTCTATGTCGTAATGTTGATGTTTGCAGATGACAGCAAGGTCTATGTCGTAATGTTGGTGTTTGCAGATGACAGCAAGGTCTATGTCGTGATGTTGGTGTTTGCAGATGACAGCAAGGTCTATGTCGTAATGTTGATGTTTGCAGATGACAGCAAGGTTTATGTCGTAATGTTGATGTTTGCAGATGACAGCAAGGTCTATGTCGTAATGTTGATGTTTGCAGATGACAGCAAGGTCTATGTCGTAATGTTGATGTTAGAGACGACAGCAAGGTCTATGTCGTAATGTTGATGTTTGCAGATGACAGCAAGGTCTATGTCGTAATGTTGATGTTTGCAGATGACAGCAAGGTCTATGTCGTGATGTTGATGTTAGAGACGACAGCAAGGTCTATGTCGTGATGTTGATGTTAGAGACGACAGCAAGGTCTATGTCGTGATGTTGATGTTAGAGACGACAGCAAGGTCTATGTCGTGATGTTGATGTTACAGATTATAGCAAAGTGTACTGGTTGGCTGGTGGACTTGGCGTGGGAGTGCTGGTGCTGGTGGTGTGTGGTGTCGTGCTGCTGGTGTACATGTGGAAGAAACGGTTCATCCTTGTCATGAAGATCGTCCACTACTTTCAGCCCTACGAGGATTCCGGTATGTTCACTTTAATATAATTATTCTTATTTGTTTAGCGTAATGAGGGGAACGCCAGTGACACGGCACCAACACAGGCTGGTCACGGTTGACATAATTATAGGTATACATTTACACACAGACATCAACAGACTGTTCCTAGTCGATATAGGTCTACATACCACACACATACATATAGCCACAGACTGGTTATGGTCATTACAGGTCTACATAGCACACACACATACATATAGCCACAGACTGGTTATGGTCATTACAGGTCTACATAGCACACACACAGACATATAGCCTCAGACTGGTTATGGTCATTACAGGTCTACATAGCACACACACAGACATATAGCCACAGACTGGTTATGGTCATTACAGGTCTACATAGCACACACACATACATATAGCCACAGACTGGTTATGGTCATTACAGGTCTACATACCACACACACAGACATATAGCCACAGACTGGTTATGGTCATTACAGGTCTACATACCACACACACAGACATATAGCCACAGACTGGTTATGGTCATTACAGGTCTACATACCACACACACAGACATATAGCCACAGACTGGTTATGGTCATTACAGGTCTACATAGCACACACACATACATATAGCCACAGACTGGTTATGGTCATTACAGGTCTACATACCACACACACAGACATATAGCCACAGACTGGTTATGGTCATTACAGGTCTGCATAGCACACACACAGACATATAGCCACAGACTGGTTATGGTCATTACAGGTCTACATAGCACACACACAGACATATAGCCACAGACTGGTTATGGTCATTACAGGTCTACATACCACACACACAGACATATAGCCACAGACTGGTTATGGTCATTACAGGTCTGCATACCACACACACATACATAAAGCCACAGACTGGTTATGGTCATTACAGGTCTACATACCACACACACAGACATATAGCCACAGACTGGTTATGGTCATTACAGGTCTACATAGCACACACACAGACATATAGCCACAGACTGGTTATGGTCATTACAGGTCTACATACCACACACACATACATATAGCCACAGACTGGTTATGGTCATTACAGGTCTACATACCACACACACACAGACATATAGCCACAGACTGGTTATGGTCATTACAGGTCTGCATACCACACACTCATACATATAGCCACAGACTGGTTATGGTCATTACAGGTCTGCATACCACACACACAGACATATAGCCACAGACTGGTTATGGTCATTACAGGTCTACATACCACACACACAGACATATAGCCACAGACTGGTTATGGTCATTACAGGTCTGCATACCACACACACATACATATAGCCACAGACTGGTTATGGTCATTACAGGTCTGCATACCACACACACATACATATAGCCACAGACTGGTTATGGTCATTACAGGTCTACATACCACACACACAGACATATAGCCACAGACTGGTTATGGTCATTACAGGTCTACATACCACACACATACATATAGCCACAGACTGGTTATGGTCATTACAGGTCTACATACCACACACACAGACATATAGCCACAGACTGGTTATGGTCATTACAGGTCTACATAGCACACACACATACATATAGCCACAGACTGGTTATGGTCATTACAGGTCTACATACCACACACACAGACATATAGCCACAGACTGGTTATGGTCATTACAGGTCTGCATAGCACACACACAGACATATAGCCACAGACTGGTTATGGTCATTACAGGTCTACATACCACACACACAGACATATAGCCACAGACTGGTTATGGTCATTACAGGTCTACATAGCACACACACATACATATAGCCACAGACTGGTTATGGTCATTACAGGTCTACATACCACACACACAGACATATAGCCACAGACTGGTTATGGTCATTACAGGTCTGCATAGCACACACACAGACATATAGCCACAGACTGGTTATGGTCATTACAGGTCTACATAGCACACACACAGACATATAGCCACAGACTGGTTATGGTCATTACAGGTCTACATACCACACACACAGACATATAGCCACAGACTGGTTATGGTCATTACAGGTCTACATACCACACACACAGACATATAGCCACAGACTGGTTATGGTCATTACAGGTCTACATACCACACACACAGACATATAGCCACAGACTGGTTATGGTCATTACAGGTCTACATACCACACACACAGACATATAGCCACAGACTGGTTATGGTCATTACAGGTCTACATACCACACACACAGACATATAGCCACAGACTGGTTATGGTCATTACAGGTCTACATAGCACACACACAGACATATAGCCACAGACTGGTTATGGTCATTACAGGTCTACATAGCACACACACAGACATTTAGCACTGGTTATGGTCATTACTGGTCTACATACCACACACACAGACATATAGCCACAGACTGGTTATGGTCATTACAGGTCTACATACCACACACACAGACATATAGCCACAGACTGGTTATGGTCATTACAGGTCTACATAGCACACACACAGACATTTAGCCATAGACGGGTTATGGTCATTACAGGTCTACATACCACACACACAGACATATAGCCACAGACTGGTTATGGTCATTACAGGTCTACATACCACACACACAGACATATAGCCACAGACGGGTTATGGTCATTACAGGTCTACATACCACACACATATACATATAGCCACAGACTGGTTATGGTCATTACAGGTCTACATACCACACACACAGACATATAGCCACAGACTGGTTATGGTCATTACAGGTCTACATAGCACACACACAGACATATAGCCACAGACTGGTTATGGTCATTACAGGTCTGCATACCACACACAGACATATAGCCACAGACTGGTTATGGTCATTACAGGTCTGCATAGCACACACACAGACATATAGCCACAGACTGGTTATGGTCATTACAGGTCTACATACCACACATATACATATAGCCACAGACTGGTTATGGTCATTACAGGTCTACATACCACACACACATACATATAGCCACAGACTGGTTATGGTCATTACAGGTCTGCATAGCACACACACAGACATATAGCCACAGACTGGTTATGGTCATTACAGGTCTGCATAGCACACACACAGACATATAGCCACAGACTGGTTATGGTCATTACAGGTCTACATACCACACACACAGACATATAGCCACAGACTGGTTATGGTCATTACAGGCCGGTCTACATACCACACACACATACATATAGCCACAGACTGGTTATGGTCATTACAGGTCTACATACCACACACACACTTACATCTACATTCTGGTTATGGTCAATATAGGTCTACATACCACACACACACTTACATCTACATTCTGGTTATGGTCAATATAGGTCTACATACCACACACACACTTACATCTACATTCTGGTTATGGTCAATATAGGTCTACACACCACACACACACTTACATCTACATTCTGGTTATGGTCAATATAGGTCTACATACCACACACACATATACATGCACAGATTGGTCTATACCACACACACGCACGCGCACACACACACACACACACACACACACACACACACACACACACACACACACACACACACACACGAGGTAGTCACTAATGACGGCAGAACAAGTTAGTATAGTTTTAGACGGGAAGTAGTCACTGATGACAGCAGGTCATAATGGTTTATTTACGGACGTGAAATAGTCACTGTTGACAGAAGATCAAAATGGTTTCATTCTCAGACGGGAAGCTGTTTGATGCTTTCGTGTCCTACCGGTCTTGTGAAGATGACTTTGACTTTGTATACAACGAGCTGCGGCATAGGCTGGAAACGGAGATGAACTTCCGGTTGTGTCTGCATGAACGGGATTTCCTGGTGGGAGAACGTAAGTTGTTGATGAGTCAGTATACGACATGTACGTTGAATGGTCATGTTGAATGTATGGCTATGTGGAATGTATAGCCATGTTGAATGTATGGCTATGTGGAATGTATGGCCTCGCTGAATGTATAGCCATGTTGAATGTATGGCTACGTTGAATGTAAGGTCATGTAGTATAAATGGTCGTGAAGTATGTATAGCTATGTTGAATGTAAGCTCATGTAGTATAAATGGTCGTGAAGTATGTATGGCTATGTTGAATGTAAGGTCATGTAGTATAAATGGTCGTGGAGGATTTATGGCTATGTTGAATGTAAGGTCATGTAGTATAAATGGTCGTGAAGTATGTATGGCTATGTTGAATGTAAGGTCATGTAGTATAAATGGTCGTGAAGTATGTATGGCTATGTTGAATGTAAGGTCATGTAGTATAAATGGTCGTGAAGTATGTATGGCTATGTTGAATGTAAGGTCATGTAGTATAAATGGTCGTGAAGTATGTATGGCTATGTTGAATGTAAGGTCATGTAGTATAAATGGTCGTGAAGTATGTATGGCTATGTTGAATGTAAGGTCATGTAGTATAAATGGTCGTGAAGTATTTATGGCTATGTTGAATGTAAGGTCATGTAGTATAAATGGTCGTGAAGTATGTATGGCTATGTTGAATGTAAGGTCATGTAGTATAAATGGTCGTGAAGTATTTATGGCTATGTTGAATGGAAGGTCATGTAGTATAAATGGTCGTGAAGTGTGTATGGCTATGTTGAATCTAAAAAATATGGAATGATTGTGAACAACTGGCTAATTCATGAAATAAGCAGCCAAAAATGTATTGTAATCAGGATACTCGGAAGACTTGAGCACATGACCAAGAAAAAAAGTGAGGCATTTTGAGCAATGTACGTGCCCCATAGTTCACACTTTAGGCAAAGTCACTGTCTGTTTCCTGAATTAGGCAGTTTCTCTATCCAATTTGCTTGTGTGTGTGTGTGTGTGTGTGTGTGTGTGTGTGTGTGCAGCCATTGCGAACAATATCATCTGGGCCACGGAGAACAGCCGTCGGACAATACTGGTTCTCTCCCCTCGCTATCTGGACAGCGGCTGGGCCAGGTCGGTTATCACTATACTGAGAGCCAATAATTTTGCACGTTTGTTGTTGTTGTTGTAGTGGTCATACATCAAGATACACACAGCTTTGCCAGAATGCTACACTTAACAGGAGTGATTCAGATTTTTTGGTGGCAATAATTTGCTGCGCTTGACACTGACGACTCAGCAATGTTGCACCATATACCATGTTGCACTATATACCATGTTGCACCATATACCATGTTGCACCGTACACCATGTTGCACTATACACCATGTTGCACCATATACCATGTTGCACCATACACCATGTTGCACCATACACCATGTTGCACCATATACCATGTTGCACTATATACCATGTTGCACCATATACCATGTTGCACCATACACCATGTTGCACCATACACCATGTTGCACCATACACCATGTTGCACCATATACCATGTTGCACCATACACCATGTTGCACCATACACCATGTTGCACCATATACCATGTTGCACCATATACCATGTTGCAACCATACACCATGTTGCACCATACACCATGTTGCACCATATACCATGTTGCACCATACACCATGTTGCACCATACACCATGTTGCACCATACACCATGTTGCACCATATACCATGTTGCACCATACACCATGTTGCACCATACACCATATTGCACCATACACCATGTTGCACCATACACCATGTTGCACCATACACCATGTTGCACCATATACCATGTTGCACCATATACCATGTTGCACCATACACCATGTTGCACCATATACCATATTGCACCATACACCATGTTGCACCATACACCATGTTGCACCATACACCATGTTGCAACTGCCGGCAGAATTTGGTGACAACGAGATGGCACGTGATGTTATGATAGCATGTTTGTCCCTTGTCGTGCGCCTAAACTTTTATTTTAGCTCAAAGCCGTGAGTTGCCAGAACGAAACAAAAATCAAACAAACAAAAACAAAAACAAAAAGTTGTCATCAAAAAGTCATGGACATGCTTATAGTCAGCACTTACGTTTTGAGGACGACCATGTCAATTGAATCGATAAAATAATAATAATTATGGATAAAATCACTATCTGTTGGTCGACACACAGTATAAAAGCAAGAGGAACCGTTTTGGCCGACCTCGATGTGAGAGTTCCGGTGTGACAACACTTTAGTGTCTCAGAACCATCCACCATGTTAGTCTTGAAGCACATCATCAATGATATTGTCCAATCCCACCTCCAATCTCTCCTGCAGCAGTCCAAGGGCATCAGTCTCTCTGTAAGTGTGAAAAAAAAACTGTTCATCTGTTGTTAGTGTTGAACAAACTGTTCATCTGTTGTTAGTGTTAAAAGAAATCGTCTGTTGTTATTCATCTTTTTGTTAGTGTGAAAAAAACCATTCATCTGTTTTTCAGTGTGAAATATAAAAAAAATATTCCACACGGAAATACTCGAAGGGAAAACTACAATTTTTAGAGCAAAATGTCGTCTGTAAGGTGCAGAAACTTAATTTTACCTGACAAGAGCAGTATCGGAAAGTTGAAATACATTTTCGACCGCATATCGCAGGGAATCGCCACAAAGCCCAAATCACGCTAGCATTTAATTACTGCCTTGCAGCAGCCTAGCAACACAACCTGATGTGGCTTTGTACTGTATTGTTGGTGAGATCAGTGCCGACATGACAGCGGCAACACCTTGGTGTAAACGGGGGATCACGCCAGATACAGAATTTCCGCCATGACGACACCCATTGTGCAAAAATTTTGCCTCTATGCGTTTTACATTAGTATCAATCAGTCAGTGTATACTGGAACTGGAGTAATTGCGTTAGTATCAATCAGTCAGTGTATACTGGAACTGGAGTATTACAGTCAATGTATACTGGAGCTCAGCTGGAGTATCGGAGGCAGTGACGATATTTACAGATTTCATCTGCGAACTAAACATTTGACTTAGCCTCACGTACGTCGTCTGACAGAGCATGCTTGTTCATGTCTTGTGATTTCCCTGTTGGTGTTGTGCCTTTATTAATTGTGCCTGAATTAATTTTTACATAAAATCTGGAAGATCTAGACGACTGGTGAAACATGGACTTGAATACCTTGGATTGTTCTTACGAAATCGCAAAATTGGAACTCTTTGGGTCGATGCTTCTCGCAGGAACTTGAAAAAATGTATTTTAGTTAAATCTCTCTTATTCTTAATATTCAAGATATAGCAGTGCAATAGTTCATGTCGTATGTGCAGTTGTTACACGTACAAAAATGCCGGGATGATGAGTAATTTGAAGAATTCGTTTTCGTAGTCGGCCTTATACGCAAACGACCCCTACCTCAGAAATATTCTTTTTGCACAAAATCTGTCAGAGCTACAGAACTGTGCTGCGAACCTATTCAGTATGTTAGTGGATGAACTTCTAACATCTAAAAAATGATGGCATTTGAAACAACTTTTTCGTCAAAATACGTTACATGACCGATTTCTTTAAATGGGCGATAACTCCGCAAGAGAAAAATCGTGATACCTATCTCTGGAGCAGGTGAATTCCCATTTTATTTCAAAGTAAAAGGCTCTTCAACGAGGTGGTTTAGGACATAGCCACCATTACATCACACACACACAAACGTCGCACAATCCCCGCACAACTCCCGCCAAAACGAACGCAGCAGCATCCACCAAAACTGAGTATTTTTCAGATTCGTAGCAACTTCACGCGTTTTGGGAAGAAAAAGTTTCTTAGTAAGTACTCAGAAGTAAATATATTCAACAATTAATGCTCAAAGACGATCGGATTCACATGTTGACATTAGAAACAAGATGGCGGCTATACGGTGGGCTCCGCAATCCATGGGGGTTTCAACTTTGTAAAAACGTGGTGAATCCACGCGAATTCCAAACCAGTTTTACTCCAATAGGTCTAACGGTAATAAAACCACTTGGCATTATTATTTTTTCCCCTAAAAAAAGCGTATATCTCAGGTTAGACTTACTGCTGTGGGGCACGACGCGTCCATGTATCATACTCATACTGAAAGAACGCCACAAACTGAGCCGACTGTCCCGAATCAATTTTACTCTCAATTAGCGTGCACTCCATCGTTAGGTTTCTTGAGTTCCTTTCCTCACGGGAAGGTAGGAAAGGGGAGGACAGCGCACACGGCAGATACTATATTCCCAACCGGATGTTGGAAATAAAATTTCTTTTTTTTTTTTTCTATTTCATCGAGTGGTCAAGTTACGGTGTTGCAACCCAACTAGTCAGTTTTATTTCCTGAAAAGTACACCAGTCGTTGTCAGTCACCTAGATCACTAAAAGTATGCTCTGACTTGACGATTGTTTTTTTTGTTTTTTTTGGGGGGGGGGGGGGCACTGAATATCATCTCACTGCTTGATCGATTGACCGAGTGTGTGTGTGTGTGTGTGTGTGTGTGTGTTTAACCATAGTATGCAAGCTGCTACCCCTGGGGAAGCATGTGGGCATTTGTACACCACCACCACCATGTTTTCTGCAAAGTATATTTATTTGTTTCCTTTTTACCATCCCTCCCAGATCCTGAACATGAACACTTGATATAAAGTTGGTATGAAGTTGAGGCAGGCATCATGGACAATGAAGCATTGATTTTGGACTTTATTTTAAAATGTAAAAGTCCCAAACCTGACACGACCTGTCATGACCACTAGGCCAAATCTCCTTGTCAGCCTTCTGTTCTGTTGTAGCAGCAGTCTGGTCCAGTAAAGACAATGAACATCATGGGCTTCTTTGCCATCACATAAATGACTCTAGGTGGCGAAATAGGTGAGGGTCACTTTCTTCCACAGGTTTTTAAGGGAAATTAACCACCGCCTATAGAAATACTGCAATCGCCTTCTTTTGCTATGTATTGTAATGAAAACACAAGAAACCAGCAGTACAAATCTTATACAAGAGCAGTCAGTGAATTTTCATTTCTCACTGTCAAAATTTAGCATCCTGGATAGTGTTTTGACAAATTGATTATGAAGAACTCAAGTCACAAGGATCTAGCTGAGTCAATAAGAATTGCTCTAAATCCCCTGTCCTCACATTGACACATGACTGAACATGGGAACAAGTGAAGACAGTAATAGAAGTTTGGTGATTGTCTTTGAAACATGAAGCACTGTTTTCCTTAATGACTTACTGCTATCAAAGATTTACCTATTTAATACATTCCTGATAAAATAAAATAAAATAAAATAAAATAATGAGTGAATACTGTGTGTGTGTGTGTGTGTGTGTGTGTGTGTGTGTGTGTGTGTGTATGTGTGGAGTGGTGGTGGTGGGGGGTGGGGTGGGGTGGGGGTTGGGGAGGTGAGGGAGTGTCAGGGACTTTTCATTTCTCACTGTCAAAATGTAGGATACTGGATTGTGTTTTGACAATTTAATTATGAAGAACATAACCCATAAGGTTTTGGGTGAGTCAATAGAAACTGCTCAACAACCCCTTACTTCACATTGACATATGTCTGCACATGGAAGCTAGTAGAGACTTTACAACATTTTACATGAGGCATTTATTCCCTGAACGACTAACAGATTCAAACCCATCTAAAACATTCATGACAAAACAGAAATTTAAAAATTAAATAAAATAACAAATGATAAAATAAAATAATAAAATTTAAAAATAAAAATAAAATATAGTAAAATAAACTTGAAAAAATTCATTAAAAAAATAAAATAAAATAAAATAAATAGCACTGTTCTCTGGTTGGACAAACAGTATGGCGTTTGTGTCTGACTCTGCTGTACTCTATGTACATGTATTTGATTCCTTTAAAGTAAGTTCACTTTTCATTGCTATTTGTTTTGTAATAGACGCCTGAATAAAATCTCCCTTTTTTCAGACATGCTACATGTACTATCACAAATCATTATGATACTTTTTCTGCCTATTCGCTCTACATAAATCATTATTATCATTTTAAAATCTTTTGATCAGCAGAAGCCTATGGCTGACTATTCTGGGCTCTAACAATATCTTAGAAGTAAATTCTTTGACATTGCATGTTCTCACAATGCGAATACAAGTGCTAATTTAAGTCAGTAGGGCAAATCTAAGGCAGTGGATATGGAAATGGTACCTACATGCAGAACAGTGGTACATATGTACATTCATATACAATAAGCCTATTACAATAATAAATGGTTTTGAGACTCATTTCACCATAAACAGATTACCAAACATAGAAGATTCTAGAGTACTTGATGACACTGGAACAGGGAAATGAAGTTTCAAAGAGTATGCAATGCCGTGTTCAGTTCTATGCAGGTGGTGGGCACTTATTACATAGATTTCATCCTCTGCTGCTATACACGTGAAACGTGTATTCCATATGACATTTCTGTTGTTTGCATTTGTCAAAAATTAGAATTTCAGCAGTTACTGACAACATGCACCACAGTCACCTCTATAGAGGGTTGCAGTACGTCACAGGTGCGGGGCTTTCCCGCTAGGGGGCGTCTTTCGATCGCGGGGCGGTCACTCTAGTAGACAGAGAATTCCGGGGAATCCCCTCGCTACTGCAAACCCTCTATTGACTGTTTTGTCTGCATTTCCGTCGGTGAACCCTCTCCAGGTCTCTCCCATCAAATGACCTTCTATGATGCTGTGGAAGAAATGGGCCCCTCCAACACCAACATCCCCCTCCCTCCTCTCACACACCCTTCTGCCCACTACACACAGGGATGTTTTATGTGGAAAATCACTTTCGCATTAATGTGGTTGTAACGAACAGCTGAACAGTGTATCCATTATCCGTAGTGTTAGCTCTGCATTTGTTTTGCCCTGCTCAAGTAATGAAATTAAATAATATGTCTGTGTCAAACATGAAAGCACTCACTGCCGTCCACTTTCCTTCAATTCAGTGATTTTTTCTGATTTTTTCTTTACTGAAGGTTTTGTATAACAATTTTACTATACTCATTTGATAAGTCAGTTAGTCCTGAAGCATTCAATTTATGGAACTTATGATTACATGTAAATTCTTTCAAGTATTTAAAGGCGGTTATTGTGGATACACAAAGCTGAGAGAGAGAGAGAGGGAGAGACAGAGAGAGAGACAGACAGACAGACAGACAGATGTCTATGCCCATCTCAGTGGAGGCGATTACCTGTCGGTAGCAAGGACAGTATGCCCCGGCCAACCTAGCTTCTATGCAAATACTGTATTTCAACTGAGAAAATCACTTTTGCATTCTCAAACAGCTGACAGCTATACTAAGGGTATCAGATATCTATTAACTCTGTTTTGCCCTAAACCAATCAGTGAAATTAATAGGGATGTGTCACACACACAAGTACTTTCATCTTCTTTCCTTTTACTATACTGCAGCTTTTTTTATTTTATTTTTTTTATTCAGTGACAAACTTCCAGAACTGAAGCTGCTGATTTATCACATCCAACACACACACACACACACCACACACACACACTGTGAGAGCCCGGCTGACACATGTGCTGCATATGCGCGACTGAGTAGGGATGGGAGTAGGGTTAGGTGTTGTTTTCAGTTTAAAGAAATAATTTCTGCTAGTGCTCACGTCTTTTCCCACGATAAAGTGTCTTGTTTGCGCTAGAATAAACGAATAGATTTGTTGATAAACATCTATGTGATGAAATCACAGCCACTCCAGTGGTCGTTTTGATTTCGCCCTTAGCTGCACTGGCGTTAAAAGTCTGAAAATTATCTGTACTGGCACACGCAGGACTTTTGAAAGAAATCTGTGAAACTGTTTCCTTTGATCACAGGGCTGATACTATTGCTATCGACCCCACGATACTGCAGATCAAAACCCTTCGGCACGCAGTCTTGTCATTCAAGCGATGTGTCAGCCGGCAAAGCCGCTTTCCAAATATTAAGCAACTAAAAGTTATGAAAAATAATAAGGATGTCAACCAGAATTGTAGTTCTGCAAATGTGCACCGCAATGTCTTTTGATCGAGGCGTAAAAGAACGAAGCGAGCTAATTTAAGACAACAACAGGTCGAGTTCTTCGCGATTCTTCGAGTACGCGCCAAATATGTCACGTGACACTTCCAAGGGATCATCGCGTTCGTACAGCGATCGTGTTTGAATTTGTATGCGTCTCTACTGGCAGATACAAAGAAAAGTTTTTGAAGTACACTTTCCTTAGCGTTACAATCAGTTTATAAAATATCTTTAAAACTGGCTGCTCGAACTTTGCACTGACTGCAGTTTAACATGTTAGTAAACTGCTGGTCCCCTCAAAAATATGGCTGTTTCGTCTGCACTCACGGAGCTGACAAAAGCAGCTACAGCAAATTTTGTCCAGCCTCCGTCGTTCTCAAAATGGTACCAAACCTTCTTTTACTTCACAATCGTTCACTCCATATGCCCCATCCTTTGTTAGTCACAAAAAGATCACTAGTTTGGCGTTTCACTGTAGGGCCCAGGAAGTTTTCCGCTCTACTATAATCTCTGAAACTTGCTGCTGCCCGCAGCGAAATCTGCCCCATTCTCTATAGAGAAACAACTTAAAAAGCGGTGTGGTGCTCTGCGCATTTTCCTTGACAAACACAATTCCACTGAAATTATTCACACGTGGTGTTACCATCTGGTGTGACAGGGTGTTACAATATGGTGTTACATTTTGGTGTCACAGGGTGTTACAATATTGTGTTACAGGCGTCACAATATTATGTTTCAGGATGTTACAATGTCATGATACTGGATGTTACAATGTCATGTTACAGGATGTTACAGTAATCTGTTACAGGATGTTGCAGTAATCTGTTACAGGATCTTACAGTAATCTGTTACAGGATCTTACGGTAATCTGTTACAGCATCTTACAGTAATGTGTTACAGGATCTTACAATGTGGTGTGGCAGGGAGTTAAAATATTATGTTACATTGTGTTACAGTATAATGTTACAGGGTGTTACAATGTGATGTTACAGGATGGAGTACCAGCAGGCTCAGTACGAGACGTTACAGCGGAAACAACGCATCATTCCCATCCTGCTTGAAGACATCAGTAGTTACCGTGACACTATGGACCCTAACCTCGCCTGCATTTTGCGCACAGTGACTTACTTGGAACACCCAGGAACCAGTGCAGACTCTCGACAAGTTCACAAGTTCTGGAAGCGACTCCAGTTATCCATGCCAAAGAGGAAAGACAACTGTCAGCCCACGTCATCAGATGACGTCACCGATACATCCGTCACACAAAGGGCTGTTACGACAAACGAAGCGACAGGTTTCTCCTGTGCTGATCAATCACAAGTAGTCCAACCTTCCGCAGATACGCTCGAGTCGTCAGGAATCCATTACACGAGTGAAATTGTTTTGCGGGCTTTCAGGTGAACTCCAGGTGGAGTACACGACATTTTTACCAATGGGAGTATGGCTTAACACCTGGATCCGGAAGTGGAGAATCTTACGTCACGTTATGGTCGTTATGGTATGGGGAGTTATCGTCATTTTTGTATGGTAACTCGAGAGTAAGTCACTTGGTCTTACGTCATGACTTGAGACTTATGCACACGTTCTTACGTCACGACTTGAGACTCAGGTCACTGCCTGGGAGCTGGACTTCAACGCCTGACATACTTCAGAGTGTAGTCCCTTGGCAAAGTGTTTGTGGCTCCGCTTGTCCATATATGACTATACATGTACTTTCGTTCTCTGGTCCATATGACTATATTCTCGTTCTCTGGTCCATATGACTATATTCTCGTTCTCTGGTCCATATGACTATATTCTCGTTCTCTGGTCCATATGACTATATTCTCGTTCTCTGGTCCATATGACTATATTCTCGTTCTCTGGTGCACACTATCATACTCCTGAGCCGTGACTAACATACTCCCGTGCATTGTACGTGTCCAGCTCTGTCCAATGACGTCACATGATGCTTTTCTTTGTCTACAAATTTCCCACCACAGTCTCACTGGAAGCCGCTGTTCCCGTCAGCCACCACGTGACCATGTCTCCCTTGCCTGTGGACAGGTATTAACATGATTTAGTTAAAGTCCATTCTTTCTTAAAATGTGTCGCCGTTACAGTTTCGCGATCACTAGATGCACAAGTATACATGTTCGTATATACCATTGCAAATGACAGCAAGATGGAATAGGCAAGTAGGAACGACTACTGTTGGAACATTGTACCAAGCCAGAGGCGGCCCTGGTGGCGCAAGGATATTGCCAGATCGAGAGCAAGTAAGACTACTACTGGACTGCCTTCCCATTGTGTTAACAACAGCAAAACTTGAACATTTTAATCGCTTCCGTATAATAACGCTGCAATGTACCCACCTTCACGGCAATGGTACCCCGATGTTCAAATGTAAACTCCCCGAATCTGTGTAGCTCTTGGTATGTAGCATCACTGATATGGATCTTGTAGGCTGAAACATTTACAAATACAATAGTTTAGTGCATATCGTCTGCCTTCTGTAATCACACGCTCGCTATTTGTACAATTCAAGTAGTCACTCCCACACACCCACTATTTCTGCAGTTCAAGTCGTCACTCCCATACACCCACATTTCCACAGTTCAAGTCGTCAATCCCACACACCCACTATTTCTGCAGTTCAAGTCGTCACTCCCATACACCCACATTTCCACAGTTCAAGTCGTCAATCCCACACACCCACTATTTCTACAGTTCAAGTCGTCACTCCCACACACCAGCAATTAATTCTACAGTTCATGTCGTCACTTCCCACACACCAGCAATTAATTCTACAGTTCTTGTCGTCACTTCCCACACACTAGCTATTAATTCTACAGTTCATGTCGTCACATCCCACACGCCCACTATTTCTACAGTTCATGTCGTCACTTCCCACACACCAGCTATTAATTCTACAGTTCATGTCGTCACATCCCACACGCCAGCTATTAATTCTACAGTTCATGTCGTCACATCCCACACACCAGCTATTAATTCTACAGTTCATGTCGTCACATCCCACACGCCAGCTATTAATTCTACAGTTCATGTCGTCACATCCCTCACACCAGCTATTAATTCTACAGTTCATGTCGTCACTTTCCACACACCAGCTATTGATTCTACAGTTCATGTCGTCACTTCCCACACACCAGCTATTAATTCTACAGTTCAAGTCGTCACATCCCACACCAGCTATTAATTCTACAGTTCATGTCGTCACTTCCCACAAACACACCCACTATTACTACGGTTCATCTCATCACTCCCAAACACCCACTATTACTACAGTTCAAGGCGTCACTCCCACACACCCACTATTACTACAGTTCATCTCGTCACTCCCACACACCCACTATTACTACAATTCATCTCATCACTCCCACACACCCACTATTACTACGGTTCATCTCGTCACTCCCACACACCCAGTATTACTACGGTTCATCTCGTCACTCCAACACACCCACTATTACTACGGTTCAAGGCGTCACTCCCACACACCCACTATTACTACAGTTCAAGGCGTCACTCCCACACACCCACTATTACTACGGTTCATCTCATCACTCCCAAACACCCTACAACGGTTCATCTCGTCACTCCCACACACCCACTATTACTACGGTTCATCTCGTCACTCCCACACACCCAGTATTACTACGGTTCATCTCGTCACTCCCACACACCCTCTATTACTACAGTTCAAGGCGTCACTCCCACACACCCACTATTACTACAGTTCATCTCGTTACTCCCACACACCACTATTACTACAGTTCAAGGCGCCACTCCCACACAACCACTATTACTACAGTTCAAGGCGTCACTCCCACACACCCACTATTACTACAGTTCAAGACGTCACTCCCACACACCCACTATTACTACAGTTCAAGACGTCACTCCCACACACCCACTATTACTACAGTTCAAGGCGTCACTCCCACAACCCACTATTACTACAGTTCAAGGCGTCACTCCCACACACCCACTATTACTACAGTTCAAGGCGTCACTCCCACACAACCCACTATTACTACAGTTCAAGACGTCACTCCCACACCCACTATTACTACAGTTCAAGACGTCACTCCCACACACCCACTATTACTACAGTTCAAGACGTCACTCCCACACACCCACTATTACTACAGTTCAAGACGTCACTCCCACACACCCACTATTACTACAGTTCAAGACGTCACTC
Source organism: Batillaria attramentaria (assembly GCA_018292915.2). Classification (NCBI taxonomy): domain Eukaryota; kingdom Metazoa; phylum Mollusca; class Gastropoda; family Batillariidae; genus Batillaria; species Batillaria attramentaria. The sequence goes on from JACVVK020000143.1 coordinate 43,706, forward strand.
CACACACACCCACTATTACTACAGTTCAAGACGTCACTCCCACACACCCACTATTACTACAGTTCATCTCGTCACTCCCACACACCTACTATTACTACAGTTCACCTCGTCACTCCCACACTCCCACTATTACTACAGTTCAAGGCGTCACTCCCACACACCCACTGTTTCTACGGTTCATCTCGTCACTCCCACACACCCAGTATTACTACGGTTCATCTCGTCACTCCAATACACCCACTATGACTACAGTTTAAGGCGTCACTCCCACACACACCCACTATTACTACGGTTCATCTCGTCACTCCCACACACCCACTATTACTACGGTTCATCTCGTCACTCCCACACACCCACTATTACTACAGTTCAAGGCGTCACTCCCACACACCCACTATTACTACAGTTCAAGACGTCACTCCCACACACACACTATTACTACAGTTCAAGACGTCACTCCCACACACACTATTACTACAGTTCAAGACGTCACTCCCACACACCCACTATTACTACAGTTCAAGGCGCCACTCCCACACAACCACTATTACTACAGTTCAAGGCGCCACTCCCACACACCCACTATTACTACAGTTCAAGACGTCACTCCCACACACCCACTATTACTACAGTTCAAGGCGTCACTCCCACACACCCACTATTACTACAGTTCAAGGCGCCACTCCCACACACACACTATTACTACAGTTCAAGACGCCACTCCCACACACCCACTATTACTACAGTTCAAGGCGTCACTCCCACACACCACTATTACTACAGTTCAAGGCGTCACTCCCACACACCCACTATTACTACAGTTCAAGGCGTCACTCCCACACAACCACTATTACTACAGTTCAAGGCGTCACTCCCACACAACCACTATTACTACAGTTCAAGACGTCACTCCCACACACCCACTATTACTACAGTTCAAGGCGCCACTCCCACACACCACTATTACTACAGTTCAAGGCGTCACTCCCACACACCCACTATTACTACAGTTCAAGACGTCACTCCCCACACCCACTATTACTACAGTTCAAGACGTCACTCCCACACACACCCACTATTACTACAGTTCAAGGCGCCACTCCCACACACCACTATTACTACAGTTCAAGGCGTCACTCCCACACAACCACTATTACTACAGTTCAAGGCGCCACTCCCACACATCCACTATTACTACAGTTCAAGGCGTCACTCCCACACACCCACTATTACTACAGTTCAAGACGTCACTCCCACACACCCACTATTACTACAGTTCAAGGCGCCACTCCCACACAACCACTATTACTACAGTTCAAGGCGTCACTCCCACACAACCACTATTACTACAGTTCAAGGCGCCACTCCCACACACCCACTATTACTACAGTTCAAGGCGCCACTCCCACACACCCACTATTACTACAGTTCAAGGCGTCACTCCCACACACCCACTATTACTACAGTTCAAGGCGTCACTCCCACACACCCACTATTACTACAGTTCAAGGCGTCACTCCCACACACCACTATTACTACAGTTCAAGACGTCACTCCCACACACCACTATTACTACAGTTCAAGACGTCACTCCCACACAACCACTATTACTACAGTTCAAGGCGTCACTCCCACACACCCACTATTACTACAGTTCAAGGCGCCACTCCCACACACCTACCATTACTACAGTTCAAGGCGCCACTCCCACACAACCACTATTACTACAGTTCAAGGCGCCACTCCCACACAACCACTATTACTACAGTTCAAGGCGCCACTCCCACACAACCACTATTACTACAGTTCAAGACGTCACTCCCACACACCCACTATTACTACAGTTCAAGACGTCACTCCCACACACCCACTATTACTACAGTTCAAGGCGCCACTCCCACACACCCACTATTACTACAGTTCAAGGCGTCACTCCCACACAACCACTATTACTACAGTTCAAGGCGTCACTCCCACACACCCACTATTACTACAGTTCAAGGCGTCACTCCCACACACCCACTATTACTACAGTTCATCTCGTTACTCCCACACACCCACTATTACTACAGTTCAAGGCGTCACTCCCACACACCCACTATTACTACAGTTCAAGGCGTCACTCCCACACAACCACTATTACTACAGTTCAAGGCGTCACTCCCACACAACCACTATTACTACAGTTCAAGGCGCCACTCCCACACACCCACTATTACTACAGTTCAAGGCGTCACTCCCACACAACCACTATTACTACAGTTCAAGACGTCACTCCCACACAACCACTATTACTACAGTTCAAGGCGTCACTCCCACACACCCACTATTACTACAGTTCCAGACGTCACTCCCACACACCCACTATTACTACAGTTCATCTCGTCACTCCCACACACCCACTATTACTACAGTTCATCTCGTCACTTCCACACACCCACTGTTACTACAGTTCATCTCGTCACTCCCACACACCCACTATTACTACGGTTCATCTCGTCACTCACACACACCCACTATTACTACGGTTCATCTCGTCACTCCCACACACCCACTATTACTACAGTTCATCTCGTCACTTCCACACACCCACTGTTACTACAGTTCATCTCGTCACTCCCACACACCCACTATTACTACAGTTCAAGACGTCACTCCCACACACCCACTATTACTACAGTTCAAGGCGTCACTCCCACACACACCCACTATTACTACGGTTCATCTCGTCACTTCCACACACCCACTGTTACTACAGTTCATCTCGTCACTCACACACACCCACTATTACTACAGTTCAAGGCGTCACTCTCACACACCCACTATTACTACGGTTCATCTCGTCACTCCCACACACCCACTACTACTACGGTTCATCTCGTCACTCCCACACACCCAGTATTACTACGGTTCATCTCGTCACTCCCACACACCCACTATTACTACAGTTCAAGGCGTCACTCCCACACACCCACTATTACTACAGTTCAAGACGTCACTCCCACACACCCACTATTTCTACAGTTCAAGGCGTCACTCACACACACCCACTATTACTACAGTTCATCTCGTCACTCCCACACACCCACTATTACTACAATTCATCTTATCACTCCCACACACCCACTATGACTACAGTTCAAGGCGTCACTCCCACACACACACACAATTACTACGGTTCATCTCGTCACTTCCACACACCCACTGTTACTACAGTTCAAGGCGTCACTCCCACACACCCACTATTACTACGGTTCATCTCGTCACTCCCACACACCCACTATTACTACAGTTCATCTCGTTACTCCCACACACCCACTATTACTACAGTTCAAGGTGTCACTCCCACACACCCACTATTTCTACAGTTCATCTCGTTACTCCCACACACCCACTATTACTACAGTTCAAGGTGTCACTCCCACACACCCACTATTACTACAGTTCATCTCGTTACTCCCACACACCCACTATTTCTACAGTTCAAGACGTCACACACACACCCACTATTACTACAGTTCAAGACGTCACACACACACCCACTATTACTACGGTTCATCTTGTCACTCACACACACCCACTATTACTACAGTTCATCTCGTCCCTCACACACACCCACTATTACTACAGTTCATCTCATCACTCCCACCTTCTCCACTACAGTCCATGCTGTCAATAGTGTTGACAGTCTCCCCTCACAGCTACCTTCTCCACTACAGTCCATGCTGTCAATAGTGTTGACAGTGTCTCCCCTCACAGCTACCTTCTCCACTACAGTCCATGCTGTCAATAGTGTTGACAGTGTCTCCCCCAACACGCACCTTCTCCACTACAGTCCATGCTGTCAATAGTGTTGACAGTGTCTCCCCTCACAGCTACCTTCTCCACTACAGTCCATGCTGTCAATAGTGTTGACAGTGTCTCCCCCAACACGCACCTTCTCCACTACAGTCCATGCTGTCAATAGTGTTGACAGTGTCTCCCCTCACAGCTACCTTCTCCACTACAGTCCATGCTGTCAATAGTGTTGACAGTGTCTCCCCTCATAGCTACCTTCTCCACTACAGTCCATGCTGTAAATAGTGTTGACAGTGATTCCCGTAACACACACCTTCCCCACTACAGTCCATGCTGTAAACAGTGTTGAGTGTAACTCCCCTAACATACACTTTCCCCACTACAGTCCATGCTGTAAACAGTGTTGACTGTAACTCCCCTAACATACACTTTCCCCACTACAGTCCATGCTGTAAACAGTGTTGAGTGTAACTCCCCTAACATACACTTTCCCCACTACAGTCCATGCTGTAAACAGTGTTGAGTGTAACTCCCCTAACATACACTTTCCCCACTACAGTCCATGCTGTAAAACAGTGTTGAGTGTAACTCCCCTAACATACACTTTCCCCACTACAGTCCATGCTGTAAACAGTGTTGAGTGTATCTCCCCTAACATACACTTTCCCCACTACAGTCCATGCTGTAAACAGTGTTGACTGTAACTCCCCTAACACACACTTTCCCCACTACAGTCCATGATGTAAACAGTGTTGACAGTATCCACCCCCCCCCCTCCCCAACACCCACCTTCTCCACTACAGTCCATGCTGTAAGTAGTGTTGACAGTATCCCCCCCCCCCCCCAACACCCACCTTCTCCAGTACTCTCCATACGAGAGGCGGTGTTGACTGTGTCCCCAAACAAACAGTATCGCGGCATCTTTGTTCCCACCACTCCAGCACATACTGAGCCTGCAATCGGAGAAGTGATACTACACTCATCATCAAAAGAAGTGCGACACAATTTGTGTTGTGTGTTCATGAAAACATTACGTCAAAACATTACGTCAAAACATTACGTCAAAACATTACGTCAAATATGCATTTTTGACTTTGGAAAAAACAACAACATTCAGTTAGGGTTATTTTCCATCGTTTGGAGAATCTGCGTTTGATTAATTAATGGTTGCTTGCCGTTTCCGGTTTAAGGGATAAGAGGCCAAGAAATGAGACACCATACTCATTTCTGATCCAAAAGGCTATAATGAAGTACAATCTGCACCGTAACTAGATGGTTCCAAAGAAAAACGTTGGATGTTTTAAATGTTCAACATGTCATTTCTGCTTTAAGCCCTTCTGGTGCGGCATTTAGCTAAAATCCTGACGACTAACACTGACGACATGCTGCTTTTTTCGTTTATTTGAATTCATTCTGAAACATTTATGAACTGCTTTTGGGAGTTGTTGATTTTAAACCAAATGGCGGGGTTTTTTTTGCTGTACGCCAAAAGAAAAACCTCATTAAGCACTGGTCACCTTCATGTTCATGTTCACCACTGACAACATTCTAAGCGAGAAACCTCCTTTTTCCTACAAACACTTCAAATTCCATATCCCAGAACACAAAAGGCATCTAATTCCAATAATAATAATAATAATAGTGACAACACACACACACACACACACACACACACACACACACACACACACACACACACACACACACGAGTGAAGACCCTGATAGTTGTTTGTCAGGTATGTGTAGAAAAATCATAATAAATCATAATAATTGTAATAATAATAGTGAAATTACACAGACACATTCCTCAGCCGAGACCGACCTTGATCCTCAGTTGTTCGTCAGGCATGTGTGGAATAATAATAATAATAATAATGACATTACACACACTCTTGATCGAGTGAAGACCGACTCTGATCCTCACTTGTTCGCCAGGCATGTGTAGAATAATAATACTACAAACACACCTGAGTGAAGACCGACTCTGATCCTCAGTTGTTCGCCAGGCATGTGTGGAATGCTGAAAGCTCGACTCTGGCGCACAAGGTCCAGTGACATGAGAGCCACGTGACGAGCATGATCCTCTATGCAATCGGGAACCCCCGACACCACCATATCTGAGGAGGGAAAATGAAGCATTTTGGTCGTGAAGGATTGCACTGCTATTGGGTGAGGTGATGCGGCCGGTTGTGTGGGTGAGGTGATGTGGTTACAGGGGCACCGGAAGATGTTGGGGGGAGGGGGGGGAAGAATCTCAGAGGGGGGAAACGCCAGAGCCAGTGAAAGGAAGGACGTTGCACGGAAAAAGTGAAAAGGGGGGGGGGGGGCGGCGGCGTTCAGATGCTGCACAGACAAAAACCTTTCCAAACCAGTGAGCCAGTGAAAGGAAGGACGTTGCCCAAAGAAAGTGAAAAGCGGGGGGGGGGGGGGGGTTGATATTACATGCAACGGCTCAAATTAGTTCTCTGTTGGGTGGGATGAGGGAGAGAGCAGGAAGAGGGGGAGGGGAAGGGGGGGGGGGGCAAGACCACGGCTTTGCCCCCCCTCTTGCCATAGTCACCTGATTTTCCAGGGGGGGGGGGGGGGGGGCAAAAAGATACTTGCCCACCCCCCCCCCCCGGCTTGGGTACAAGGGGGGGCAGCTGCCCCCCCCCCCCCCGGTTCCGGGGGTGAGGTGATGTGGTTATGTGGGTGAGGTGATGCGGCCGGTTGTGTGGGTGAGGTGATGTGGTTATGTGGGTGAGGTGATGTGGTTGTGTGGGTGAGGTGATGCGGTTGTGTGGGTGAGGTGATGCGGTTGTGTGGGTGAGGTGATGCGGTATGCTTGATGTATAATGTGTACAGGCATCTCCGATGGTCTTTTAATCCACGCGGTACATCTCAGTTACGGCGTAAAACGTCGTGCATAGCTTATTGTGTACTGCGCGGGGTGTTCGAGAGGTAATGTCCCAAATGCTGCTTGGTGGTTAGAATTACCACGGAAACGGTCAACATGTATACGAAAAGAAAGCTTTGCCTTTGCCCTACATCCTGGCAAATATTTAGGTCAAACCGTGATGTCGTTCAAACGTTGTGACGTCATGTTGCACCCCACTAAAACCAACAAAGTCTAGAAATAAATAGTGGATCCGAAAAGAGGAAAACTTGAATTCAACATTTCCAATCGACTCATACTTTGAAACGAAATCCTCACAGTCATATCTAATTTGACCTAAGTATACGGAAAGTCTTCCGTTTCAAATTGTATGGTGTGCAAGTCTACAGATCGTATCAAGTTGTGTGGTGTGCACGTCTACAGATCGTATCAAGTTGTGTGGTGTGCAAGTCTACAGATCGTATCAAGTTGTGTGGTGTGCAAGTCTACAGATCGTATCAAGTTGTGTGGTGTGCAAGTCTACAGATCGTATCAAGTTGTGTGGTGTGCAAGTCTACAGATCGTATCAAGTTGTATGGTGTGCAAGTCTACAGATCGTATCAAGTTGTGTGGTGTGCAAGTCTACAGATCGTATCAAGTTGTGCGGTGTGCAAGTCTACAGATCGTATCAAGTTGTGTGGTGTGCAAGTCTACAGATCGTTTCAAATTTGGAGATGCAGGCACAACAGATCACTGATCACCATATGACAAAACGACATTTTACAGTTTCAGACGAGCAAACAAACGTCTTTGATCTGCCACCAAAGGGAAAATGTCACTGTGTATATTCACAAGCCAGAGATACTGCCTTTCACCTGTTACCATGCACGCCGCGTGAATCAATAACAACTTCATAACGAAACCTTTAACCCTGGTGAAAGTGGTTTCGCAAATCTTATGACCAAAGAAAAGAACAAGCAGCGAGTGATATGTTCAAGCAAATTCTTCATATTGTTTTGGCCAGACAGCAGAAACCGAAACGGCTGTGCGACGTAGTAACCGTTAACGTTACTTGGTTATACTGTAAGGTACACCCGTCTGTCCCATACGTACACCCGTCTATGCCGTAGGTACACCCGTCTATCCCATACGTACACCCGTCTATCCCATACGTACAGGCATCTCCGATGGTCTCTACTTTATACACGTGGTACATCTCAATAACGGCGTCAAACGTCGTGTATAGCTTGTTGAGCAGCGCCACCACCTGCAGCGGAGTGCTCTGGGCCGAGATGGTCGTAAAGCCGACAATGTCACTGAAGTAAATGGTGCAGGATTCGAACTGCTCCGCCTTCACACATTCTCCCTGCCTCAGATGGTCAGCTACCTGTCTGGGCAGCATACCTGTAACAACGGCATTCAAACAGTCGTAACGACACGTAAACACATGTGACAACGACATACACTCGCAGGCAAAAGAAACGCAAAAAGTTTTATCGCTGGAAAAAAGTGTGAACAAATATATCAATAAACAGGAAAATGTTATCAGCTCCCGCAACACACGTTTTTCTTGTCCATAACCCTGGTCAGTGCCGAGTTGGGAGTTAACTGGGTCATGGGTGAGCAGTTCTGTAAGTGGGTTACGGCCTGCCGTGTCGTGCACTTGCTGCACGTGCAGAAACTGGACATGTCATGAGTATTGTTCAGTGCACTCAGTCAGGTTACGAACTGGCCACAGTCGGGCCAAAACTCGCACAGTTCTTGCCTAGTCACGATGCCAAAATTGTCGGATGCCCAGCACCAACAAGCTATTGGTCGTCTGGATGCTGGTGAGACGCCGCAGCAAGTTGCCTTGACGTTTGGTGTGAATGTCACGACAATCTATCGCCTTCAGCACCGTTTTTATGCCACCAACAGTACTGATGACTTACCCAGGAGAGGCAGGCAAAGGGTCACCACAGCTGCCCAAGATCGCCGACTTCGGCGCCAGCACTACCGGGACGACCGTGAAACCGCCGCTAACACAGCCAGAAACACCATAGGTGTGCACGGGAGGCCAGTCAGTGATCGAACCGTGCGTGAGCGTCTGGCTGCTGCACACCTGGAAAACCATGTTCCCGCAAGACGTCCTGCCCTCACAGTTCAGCATCGCCGTCACCGTCTGGCATGGGCCCAGCAGCACGTTAACTGGTGTCTTAGGAAGTGGAGGAGGGTCCTATTCTCAGACGAGTTGCGTTTTTGTGTGGATCACTCGGATGGCCGTGTCTGGAGAAGGCGCAGAGAGCGGTTTGCTGAGGACAACATCACGCAACACAACAGATGGGGAGGTGTAAGCGTCATGGTTTCGGGCGCAATCAGCCTGAATCAGCGAGTTGGCCCAGTGTTCTTCCAGAATAAGGGGTCAAGGTCGTGGGAATGGCGTTAATGTTGACCGCTATATCGCCCAAGTCCTCCAGCCCCACGTGGTGCCATTTTTCCATAGGCACCGTAACTTCCCGTTCCAGCAGGATAATGCCCGCCCCCCACACACAGCACCGCAGCTTCCTGTTCCAGCAGGATAATGCCCGCCCCCCACACACAGCACCGTAACTTTCTGTTCCAGCAGGATAATGCCCGCCCCCCACATACAGCGCCGTAACTTTCTGTTCCAGCAGGATAATGCCCGCCCCCCACACACAGCACCGTAACTTTCTGTTCCAGCAGGATAATGCCCGCCCCCACACACAGCACCGTAACTTCCTGTTCCAGCAGGATAATGCCCGCCCCCCACACACAGCACCGTAACTTCCTGTTCCAGCAGGATAATGCCCGCCCCCCACACACAGCACCGTAACTTCTGTTCCAGCAGGATAATGCCCGCCCCCCACACACAGCACCGTAACTTCCTGTTCCAGCAGGATAATGCCCGCCCCCCCACACACAGCACCGTAACTTCCTGTTCCAGCAGGATAATGCCCCCCCCCCCCCCCCACACACACACACACAGCACCGTAACTTCCTGTTCCAGCAGGATAATGCCCCCCCCCCACACAGCACGTGTTACCCAGGACTTCCTGCATCGCAACAACATCAGTCTCTTGCCCCATCCTGCCCTGTCCCCAATAGAGCATTTTTGGGATGCCCTTCAGAGAAAGCTCAATGCTGTCGTTCCCAGGCCTCGTACGGCAGCTGAGTTGCGTGCAGCCATTGTACAAGTGCGGGCCCAGGTTCCCCAGCAGCAACCAACAATCTGGTGCGTTCCATGTACCGGAGGTGCAGGGCGGTGATTGCTGGCCGTGGAGGATCAACACGGTATTGACTTTCAGCACGACCGGAACCAAAAGGGTTGACAGCCCCTGACTCACGCATATTGTTTTTCGGAACTCTAAAAGTCGAATTTTGTATCGGATGAATTTGTTTCGTTTTCATTTTTGTGGGAAAAAACATGAAATAATTTTCAAGATTTTAACACATGGAAGTCTCAGTTGTGCTTTTGCGTTTCTTTTGCCTGTCAGCTGATAAACAGCCGTTACAATGATATGTAAAAAAATATGTATACCATTCTACCACCATTACAGGTCATTGTTTAAACATTCTTATTCACCACGCGTTGTTTAACGTTGTACCCATCACAAATCACACGTGTTATGGATGTACCTAAAAACTTCACATGCACTACACCTAGCAATGTTGCAGCAGCGTGTTCTAGCCAAAGGAATTATGTCACGGCATGACGCGAAAAGCGACTAAAGAATAATTTACGTCACGACATGACGGGGAGCCGGGATGGCCGAATGGTAGAGTGTTGGGGCCGCATGTAAAACTCGAGGTTAGGTATTTTAGCCCCGGGCTAAAGTCTAAACTCGATCTAATTTAGCTCTAGGGTTAAATTTTCTCATGAACGAGTCGAGGTTAGCTCTATCTTCGAGGAAAACTTGAATTCAACATTTCTAATCGACTCATACTTTGAAACGAAATCCTCACAGTCATATCTAATTTGACCTAAGTATACGGAAAGTCTTCCGTTTCAAGTTGTATGGTGTGCAAATCTACAGATCGTATCAAATTTGGAGAATGGGGGCGAAGGAGCTTTGCCAGTTGCTGAATGTGAAACTGTTGATCTTTTGAGGTATTTTATCCACGATCGCTCGTGTTTGTGACAATCGTAGACCTAGTTCCAGTTCTCTGCTCAAGCGGAGGCTTCGAAACAGACCTACTGACTACTCCAGGCCTATGGACAAAGCGAAGTAAAGCACCTCAGTCAGAGATGCTGCGTGAAGCATTTTGATTACCGATGTAAACACGACACACGTACACCCGTCTATCCCGTACCTACAGGCATCTATCCCATACGTACACCCGTCTATCCCGTACCTACAGGCATCTATCCCATACGTACACCCGTCTATCCCGTACGTACACCCGTCTATCCACTACGTACACTCGTCTAACCCATACGTACACCCGTCTATCCACTACGTACACTCGTCTATCCCATACGTACAGGCGTCTATCCCTCATGTACACCCGTCTATCCCTCATGTACACCAGTCTATCCCATACGTACACCCGTCTATCCCGTACCTACAGGCATCTATCCCATACGTACACCCGTCTATCCCGTACGTACACCCGTCTATCCACTACATACACTCGTCTAACCCATACGTACACCCGTCTGTCCACTACGTACACTCGTCTATCCCATACGTACAGGCGTCTATCCCTCACGTACACCCGTCTATCCCTCATGTACACCAGTCTATCCCATACGTACACCCGTCTATCCCGTACCTACAGGCATCTATCCCATACGTACACCCGTCTATCCCGTACCTACAGGCATCTATCCCATACGTACACCCGTCTATCCCGTACCTACAGGCATCTATCCCATACGTACACCCGTCTATCCCGTACGTACACCCGTCTATCCACTACGTACACTCGTCTAACCCATACGTACACCCGTCTATCCACTACGTACACTCGTCTATCCCATACGTACACTCGTCTATCCCATACGTACAGGCATCTATCCCTCATGTACACCCGTCTATCCCTCATGTACACCAGTCTATCCCATACGTACACCCGTCTATCCCTCATGTACACCAGTCTATCCCATACGTACACCCGTCTATCGCGTCTGTGTAACAATGGCACATAAACACCTGTAACAACGGCACATCAACACTGTAACGACACATCACGACACCTGTAGCAACGACCCGTGAATACCTGTAACGACAAAGGTGAATACCTCTACTTTCCAACAACAACAACAACAACAACAACACACACACACACACAGAGTGAGAAAGTGAACTGTGACTACTTACTGTGCAACAGATGATCACTGCGTTCTTTCTCCACCTGCAGGTCTTTAGTCCTCTCCTCTACCACACTCTCCAAGTGCTGCTGGTAATTCGCCATCTGTCTCAACATCATGACGTCATCATGGTTGTATTTTACGTCATAATGTACGATACACAAAGACTTTAGCCCTCTCCTCTACCACACTCTCCAAGTGCTGCTGGTAATTCGCCATCTGTCTCAACATCATGACGTCATCATGGTTGTATTTTACGTCATAATGTACGATACACAAAGACTTTAGCCCTCTCCTCTACCACACTCTCCAAGTGCTGCTGGTAATTCGCCATCTGTCTCAACATCATGACGTCATCATGGTTGTATTTTACGTCATAATGTACGATACACAAAGACTTTAGCCCTCTCCTCTACCACACTCTTCAGGTGCTGCTGGTAACTCGCCATCTGTCTCAACACCATGACGTCATCATGATGTTGAGATTAGTCATAACATACGATACACAATACTGGCAATGAAAGAATTACAATGGGATAGCTCCATCAATACAAGAAAACCCCAAAACAACTGTTTCTCACTGACTTGATTTAAACATCATTGACTTCACCACCATGTTCGTGCTTGGCGTCAAATACAAAATACAATGCAGTCATTTAAAAATCTAACAGTGCAAAATTACACTAATCCTTATTTGTGGAATAAACACAATGGCCTTACTGTATTCTGCCGTTTTCTGCTTACTTTTCCCTAAGCAGTGAAGGAAATCCATCTCACACTATTACCTATTATAATAATTCAAGTACAACACTATTTATACATCAGCTCAAACCACAGATAAACATGGAATTTGTATTCCGTGTCCTTACAACACACACACACACACACACACACACACACACACACACACACACACACACACACACACACACACACACACACAGAATTATGGTCAGGAATGGCGTGGAGTTAGGACGATGTACCATAGCCAGCATCATGTCGACAGGACTCAGTTTATTCGGGTTGAGTCGATGAAGTGCCCGCCGGATGGAGTCGAATGTCGGCCGATCGTCGGCAATCTCCGCCCAGCACTGACCAATCAGCTGACACGAACCAGATTAATGACGTATTAAAAGGGAATGTTGTATAGTGAATTTCATCACAATGTTAGATTATGTTAGGTGTACACTGTATAACGCCGGGCAACCGACACAGACTGTCTCGCGGTGAGATTCATCACAATGTTAGATTATGTTAGGTGTACACTGTATAACGTCGGGCAACCGACATAGACTGTCTCATGGTGAGATTCATCACAATGTTAGATTATGTTAGGTGTACACTGTATAACGCCGGGCAACCGACACAGACTGTGTCATGGTGAGATTCACCACAATGTTAGATTATGTTAGGTGTACACTGTATAACGTCGGGCAACCGACACAGACTGTCTCGTGGTGAGATTCACCACAATGTTAGATTATGTTAGGTGTACACTGTATAACGTCGGGCAACCGACACAGACTGTCTCGTGGTGAGATTCACCACAATGTTAGATTATGTTAGGTGTACACTGTATAACGCCGGGCAACCGACACAGACTGTCTCATGGTGGGATTCATAACAATGTTAGGTAACAGAATATTCACATATGAAGGCAAACACACAAACAATACTGACCAGTCTGTATTCCCTTGGGGAAGGACACACGTCGTCTGATGCTGGGTTACCGCCCTTTGTGGGAAGATCCGGTAAACATGGCTTCCAGTCAGCACTCACGTTCTCCGCTTCTTCCTGCTATTAGTAAAGTTAGTATAGTACATGTTAGTGACGTCAGTATAGTACATGTTAGTGACGTCAGTATAGTACATGTTAGTGACGTCAGTAGTACACGTTAGTGACGTCAGTATAGTACATGTTAGTGACGTCAGTATAGTACATGTTAGTGACGTCAGTAGTACACGTTAGTGACGCCAGTAGTACACGTCAGTGACGTCAGTAGTACATGTTAGTGACATCAGTATAGTACATGTTAGTGACGCCAGTAGTACACGTTAGTGACGTCAGTAGTACATGTTAGTAACATCAGTATAGTACATGTTAGTGACGTCAGTATAGTACATGTTAGTGACGTCAGTATAGTACATGTTAGTGACGTCAGTAGTACATGTTAGTGACATCAGTATAGTACATGTTAGTGACGTCAGTAGTACATGTTAGTGACGTCAGTAGTACATGTTAGTGACATCAGTATAGTAAATGTTAGTGACGCCAGTAGTACACGTTAGTGACGTCAGTAGTACATGTTAGTAACATCAGTATAGTACATGTTAGTGACGTCAGTATATTACATGTTACTGACTTCAGTAGTACATGTTAGTAACATCAGTATAGTACATGTTACTGACGTCAGTAGTACATGTTAGTGACGTCAGTAGTACATGTTAGGGACGTCAGTAGTACATGTTAGTGACGTCAGTAGTGCATATTAGTGACGTCAGTAGTGCATGTTAGTGACGTCAGTAGTGCATGTTAGTAACATCAGTATAGTACATGTTAGTGACGTCAGTAGTACATGTTAGTGACGTCAGTAGTACATGTTAGTAGTATGATGGCCGTATATACTCGCCATATAGGGGTTGTCTCTACTAGTACAATGGCGGTATATACTCGTCATATAGGGGTCGTCTCTACTGGCGGTATACTCACCCCTCAGGGATCGTCTCTAGTAGTATGATGGCAGTATACTCGCCATATAGGGGTCGTCTCTACTGGCGGTATACTCACCCCTCAGGGGTCGTCTCTAGTAGTATGATGGCGGTATACTCGCCATATAGGGGTGGTCTCTACTGGCGGTATACTCACCCCTCAGGGGTCGTCTCTAGTAGTATGATGGCCGTATATACTCGCCATATAGGGGTCGTCTCTACTGGCGGTATACTCACCCCTCAGGGGTCGTCTCTAGTAGTATGATGGCCGTATATACTCGCCATATAGGGGTCGTCTCTACTGGCGGTATACTCACCCCTCAGGGGTCGTCTCTAGTAGTATGATGGCCGTATATACTCGCCATATAGGGGTCGTCTCTACTGGCGGTATACTCACCCCTCAGGGGTCGTCTCTAGTAGTATGATGGCGGTATACTCGCCATATAGGGGTGGTCTCTACTGGCGGTATACTCACCCCTCAGGGGTCGTCTCTAGTAGTATGATGGCCGTATATACTCGCCATATAGGGGTCGTCTCTACTGGCGGTATACTCACCCCTCAGGGGTCGTCTCTAGTAGTATGATGGCGGTATACTCGCCATATAGGGGTCGTCTCTACTGGCGGTATACTCACCCCTCAGGGGTCGTCTCTAGTAGTATGATGGCAGTATACTCGCCATATAGGGGTTGTCTCAACTGGCGGTATACTCACCCCTCAGGGGTCGTCTCTAGTAGTATGATGGCAGTATACTCGCCATATAGGGGTTGTCTCTACTAGTACAATGGCGGTATATACTCGCCATGTAGGGGTCGTCTCTACTGGCGGTATACTCACCCCTCAGGGGTTGTCTCTAGTAGTATGATGGCAGTATACTCGCCATATAGGGGTCGTCTCTCTACTGGCGGTATACTCACCCCTCAGGGGTCGTCTCTAGTAGTATGATGGCCGTATATACTCGCCATATAGGGGTCGTCTCTACTGGCGGTATACTCACCCCTCAGGGGTCGTCTCTAGTAGTATGATGGCGGTATACTCGCCATATAGGGGTCGTCTCTACTGGCGATATACTCACCCCTTAGGGGTCGTCTCTAGTAGTATGATGGCAGTATACTCGCCATATAGGGGTTGTCTCTACTGGCGGTATACTCACCCCTCAGGGGTCGTCTCTAGTAGTATGATGGCAGTATACTCGCCATATAGGGGTTGTCTCTTCTAGTACAGTGGCGGTATATACTCGCCATGTAGGGGTCGTCTCTACTGGCGGTATACTCACCCCTCAGGGGTTGTCTCTAGTAGTATGATGGCAGTATACTCGCCATATAGGGGTCGTCTCTCTACTGGCGGTATACTCACCCCTCAGGGGTCGTCTCTAGTAGTATGATGGCAGTATACTCGCCATATAGGGGTTGTCTCTACTAGTACAATGGCGGTATATACTTGCCATATAGGGGTCGTCTCTACTGGCGGTATACTCACCCCTCAGGGGTCGTCTCTAGTAGTATGATGGCGGTATGCTCACCCCATAGGTGTCGTCTCTAGTAGTATAAGGGCGGTATACTCGCCATACAGGGGTCGTCTCTAGTAGTATACTGGCGGTATACTCACCCCATAGGGGTCGTCTCTAGTAGCAACTTCAACAAGTACAATGGCAAAAGCGTAGACATCCGAGGCTGACGTGGCATGATGGGGGTGGGGGTGGGGGTGGAGGTGATGATGGAGGGAGGAGATGGGGGGCGGGGGTCGGCACTCAGGAGCCACGTAGACACGGTCGACAGTTGCCTTCCTCATCCTCTCTATCATCACATCCGGGTCCTTCTCCTCGTCTTCACGTCTGTACTCCTTCAGGCCAAAGTCTGCTCATGAAACCCAAACAAGCATTTCTTTTCATATTTTTCTTTTCGAAAAATCCCTACATCTGATGGGTTAATGGTATTAGCGTACACCACGAAAAACATGATATTGTGAGGAAAAGTTAAAGACATCACTTGACGCTTTATCTCCCTTTGTATGTTGACACAGTTGTTATTGTCTACCTTGAGCTTTTACAATCCGCCCGTTCTTGTCCCTACATCATGTTTTCTACAAAACGGTCATTCAGCTTAGTTTTACACCACATGCGCTTAGTTTAGTCCTAACTATTACATACACTCACTTAGCAAACATATCAATGTTGCCAAGTATTACAAGGCTCATTTACCTCGTTCGACACAAAACACACTCTATTTATGTGTAAGAACTAATCCCACCTGTGACACAAAATACACCACTATAGTACTAGTCCCACCTGTGACATCAAAACCTACACTATACTACAGAACTAATCCCACCTGTGACATAAAAAGACTCCACTATTTTGTTAATCCCATCTGTGACACAATAAAACACCACTGTAGTACTAAACCCACCTGTGACCTTGCAAACCCATCGATCATCAACGACACAGTTGCTGGACTTGAGGTGGCCATGCACTAGTTTGTTTTTGTGGAGAAACGCCATGCCACGTGCCACATCTGTCACCAAAGACAACCTGAACACACACACACACACACACACACACACACACACACACACACACACACACACACAGGTAGGCTATGTCACGGTGTAAGACACATTCTAGTGTCCCAAACAAGGAGGAACGGCCCCGTCCTACAAAGTTGTTTCTCCAAATTTCATTTTATTTTGTCTGTTTTGTTGTTATTGTTGCCGGTTCTCCCCTCTCCAAGTTCTACCAATGACACTAGATCCTCTACGACCTCGACCGATTAGTCACGTGACTGGGGGTGGGGCTGGGTGGGGGGAGAGAGAGAGAGAGAGAGAGACAGACAGAGAGAGAGAGAGTGGGTGGGTGGGTGTTTAGGAGTTTAACGTCCTTTTCCACCACGTAAGGGTGCTTTCTAAGACGGGGCAACGAGAGAAAGGCCAGCACAAACATTTGGCCCCAGCCGGGATTCGAACTCTCGACCCGAGCATTGAAAGTCCAACGCTCTACCATTCGGCCACCCTGGCTCCCCAGAGAGAGAGAGAGAGAGAGAGGTCAGTTCCGTGAACTAAACATTTGACGTCAGCCTCAGGCAGGTCCTCATACACAGACAGAGAGATGACGTCAATTCCGCGAACTAAACATTTTCACGTCAGCCTCTAGCACTGCCATCGTCTGAGGAAGCTTGTTTATGTCTTGTGATTTCCCTGTTGGCTTTGTGGCTTCCCCGATTGAATTATTTTTCACATGAAATCTGGAAGATCTAGAGGGCTGGTGAAATGTCAGAGGCAGTGACGATACTTGCTTATTTTGTCTGTGAACTAAGCGTTTGACGTCAGCTTCACACTGGTGGTATGACAGATGATGCTTGTGCATGTCTTGTGATTTCCCTGTTGCTTTTGTGACTTCCCTGGCTGAACTAATTTTTACATAAAATCTGGAAGATCTAGAGGGCTGGTGAAACATGGACTAGAATACCTTGGATTGTACTTATGAAATCGAAAATTTGGAACTCTTTTGACCGGTGCTTCTCGCAGAAACTTGAAAAAGTTATGTTTCTCTAAAAGTTCAGTTATTCTAAATGCTAAAGATATAATAGTGCAGTAGTTCCTGTCATATGTGCAGTTGTCACACTAGACAAAAACGCCGGGATGATAAGTAATTTGCAGTAGTCTTTTCATAGATATTTGATCTTATGTGCAAACCACCCCTACCTCGGAAATATTTTTTTTACACAAAACCAGTCAGAGCTACAGAGCTGTAGCACGAATCAAGGCAGTGTGATTGGGTGAACTTCCAAAGTCTAGAAAATGAAGGAATTTGAACAACTTTTTCGAAAAAATTCGTAACATGACCGATTTTTTAAAATTGGCGATAACTCTTCTGAAAATGCGGCAGGCTAAAAATCGTGAAAAGTAGCTCTGGAGAAGGTGATTTCCCATTTTATCTCAAAGTAAAAAGGCCTCCATCGAGGTGGTTTAGGAGATAGCCATCATTACATCCGTCCACACACACACACACACACACACACACACACACACACACACACACACACACACACACACGTCATTCCCGCCAAAAAGAACGCAGCAGCAAAGTGTGCACGTAAGGTGTCTATGACGCAGATTTCGTTACGTCACTGTGTGCGTGAAAGTAAGTATTGTTTGGAGAAACGTCACGGTCTTGTTTTGTATCAATGAAACTTGCTGCTGCGCGTAGCAAAATCTGCCCCGTCTCATAAAGTTGTTTCTCCATAGAGAAACAACTTAACAACACTCCTCACACACACAAAACATTCTAATGTCCCAGAACAGTAACTACACAACAAATTCCAGTGTTCCAGAAGACGATTTACACACAACGTATTCGAGAGTTCCAGAACACGATTTACACACAACGTATTCAAGAGTTCCAGAACACGATTTACACACAACGTATTCAAGAGTTCCAGAACACGATTTACACACAACGTATTCGAGAGTTCCAGAACACGATTTACACACAACGTATTCAAGAGTTCCAGAACACGATTTACACACAACGTATTCAAGAGTTCCAGAACACGATTTACACACAACGTATTCGAGAGTTCCAGAACACGATTTACACACAACGTATTCAAGAGTTCCAGAACACGATTTACACACAACGTATTCGAGAGTTCCAGAACACGATTTACACACAACGTATTCGAGAGTTCCAGAACACCCCTTACACAACGTATTGTAGTGCCCCAGCACACTTCGTACAAAGAACACATTGTAGTCTTGCAGATCACTCTGTACACAAACACATTCTAGTGTTGCAGCACACTCCTGACATACAACACATTCTAGTGTTGCAGCACACTCCTTAAACACAACACATCCTACTGTTGCAGCACACTCCTGACACACAACACATCCTACTGTTGCAGCACACTCCTTACACACAACACATCCTACTGTTGCAGCACACTCCTTACACACAACACATCCTAGTGTTGTAGCACATTCCTTACATACAACACATCCTAGTGTTGCAGCACACTCCTTACATACGATACATCCTAGTGTTGCAGCACACTCCTTACACACGACAATTCTAGTGTTGCAGCACACGCCTTACATACAACGTTCTGAACTGGTTTTCATCCTATGTCCGTGGTAGATTGCAGTCTGTCGTTGTTGATGGAATTTCATCTGTGCCTAGTCCTCTTGTTTGTGGTGTCCCGCAGGGATCGGTGCTTGGGCCTGTACTGTTCACTCTGTACTCCCAGCCCCTATCTGATGTCATTGCCGCCCATGAATGTGATTATCACAAATATGCAGATGACACTGAGCTGTCAAAAAGTGAACCGCCAGATGATTTTTATTCCGTACAGTCAGATCTTCGGTCTTGTGTTCATGACACTTTGTCATGGATGAACAGCAATAAGCTGATGCTTAACACAGAAAAGACAGAAGTTATGGCTGTAGGTACTTTGTCACGCCTCAGGCAGGTAGACTGTGACTCTCTGGTTATAGATGGGAGCACTATTCAGTTTCAGAGTTCCTTGAGATATCTCGGAGTCAAGGTCGACCAAACACTGTCGATGCAGGATCAGATAGGCAGCATCTGTCGTGCTGCCTTCTTTGAGTTAAGGCGCATCGCTTCCATCCGACCTTTTCTCTCTGACACCGCCTGCTCTAAAATTGTTCACAGCTTTGTCACATCACGACTGGATTTTTGTAATTCCGTGTTGATTGGTCTGCCGGC
Organism: Batillaria attramentaria; assembly: GCA_018292915.2. Taxonomy (NCBI): domain Eukaryota; kingdom Metazoa; phylum Mollusca; class Gastropoda; family Batillariidae; genus Batillaria; species Batillaria attramentaria. The sequence goes on from JACVVK020000143.1 coordinate 64,096, forward strand.
AGAACAGATAAACCGTCTCCAACGTGTGCAAAACAGCGCGGCACGGCTGATTTTGAAAAAGAAAAAATCTGACCATATCACTCCCTTGCTGCGGCATCTTCACTGGCTGCCAGTGAAATTCCGCATTCAGTACAAAATCTGCACGCTTGTATTTCGCTTTTTTGAAGGAACTCTTCCTGCCTACCTCTCAAATTCCCTTACAGTCCACCAAACAGCACGCACTCTTCGTTCTTCATCTGAAAAACTACTGAACGTTCCCCGTCGAAACCTCAAAACGGTTGGCGAGCGCGCGTTTAGCTTTGCTGCCCCGTCGCTCTGGAACGCATTACCTGCCGGCCTGAGAGACCAGTCGGACATAGATCGTTTCAAGTCTGACTTGAAAACGCATCTGTTCCGGCTGGCTTTCGACTAAGCCCACCTACCTCATCCTGTTTCAGCGGCTCTGTGTGTGTGTGTGTGTGTGTGTGTGTGTGTGTGTGTGTGTGTGTGTGTGTGTGTTGGTATGAGTGCGGGAGTACGCGCATTGAGTCATTGTGAGAATTTTGCGCTATATAAGTACAATTCATTATTATTATTATTATTAACACATCCTAGAGTTGTAGCACACGCTTTACACACGACACATCCTAGTGTTGCAGCACACTCCATACACACAACACATCCTAGTGTTGCAGCACATTCCTTACACACAACACATCCTAGTGTTGCAGCACACTCCTTACACACAACACATCCTAGTGTTGCAGCACACGCCGTACATACAACACATCCTAGTGTTGCAGCACACTCCTTACATACAACACATCCTAGTGTTGCAGCACACGCCTTACATACAACACATCCTAGAGTTGTAGCACACGCTTTACACACGACACATCCTAGTGTTGCAGCACACTCCATACACACGACACATCCTACTGTTGCAGCACATTCCTTACATACAACACATCCTAGTGTTGCAGCACATTCCTTACACACAACACATCCTAGTGTTGCAGCACACTCCTTACATACGATACATCCTAGTGTTGCAGCACACTCCTTACATACGATACATCCTAGTGTTGCAGCACACGCCTTACATACGATACATCCTACTGTTGCAGCACACTCCTTACATACGATACATCCTACTGTTGCAGCACACTCCTTACACACAACACATCCTAGTGTTGCAGCACACTCCTTACACACAACACATCCTAGTGTTGCAGCACACTCCTTACATACGATACATCCTAGTGTTGCAGCACACTCCTTACATACAACACATCCTAGTGTTGCAGCACACTCCTTACATACGATACATCCTACTGTTGCAGCACACTCCTTACATACGATACATCCTAGTGTTGCAGCACACTCCTTACATACAACACATCCTAGTGTTGCAGCACACTCCTTACATACGATACATCCTACTGTTGCAGCACACTCCTTACACACAACACATCCTAGTGTTGCAGCACACTCCTTACACACAACACATCCTAGTGTTGCAGCACACTCCTTACATACGATACATCCTAGTGTTGCAGCACACTCCTTACATACAACACATCCTAGTGTTGCAGCACACGCCTTACATACGATACATCCTACTGTTGCAGCACACTCCTTACATACGATACATCCTACTGTTGCAGCACACTCCTTACACACAACACATCCTAGTGTTGCAGCACACTCCTTACACACAACACATCCTAGTGTTGCAGCACACGCCTTACATACGATACATCCTACTGTTGCAGCACACTCCTTACATACGATACATCCTACTGTTGCAGCACACTCCTTACACACAACACATCCTAGTGTTGCAGCACACTCCTTACACACAACACATCCTAGTGTTGCAGCACACTCCTTACATACGATACATCCTAGTGTTGCAGCACACTCCTTACATACAACATGTTCATGAGGCTCCTGATGTCAGGTTTCTTACCGGAAGCTCCAGTTGAGAGGGAGACTGTCGTTTTGGATGACGTCACTGAGGCTTCCCTTGGGGCAGTATTCATACAAGATACACACATTCCCCGGTTCCACACAGCCGCCCATGAACCGACACAGGTTGGGGTGATCCAGTGACCTGAAGCAATCACAGTAGACGTTTGATATTCACAATAAGGGCGTGATCCAGGGACTGTATGTATTAGAGTAGACGTCTGAGGGCATGATCCAGGGACTATGTATTAGAGTAGATGTTTGAGGGCGTGATCCAACGACTATGTATTAGAGTAGATGTTTGAGGGTGTAATCCAGGGACTATGTATTAGAGTAGACGTTTGAGGGAGTGATCCAGGGACTGTATGTATTAGAGTAGACGTCTGAGGGCGTGATCCAGGGACTGTATGTATTAGAGTAGATGTTTGAGGGCGTGATCCAGGGACTATGTATTAGAGTAGATGTTTGAGGGTGTAATCCAGGGACTATGTATTAGAGTAGACGTCTGAGGGCGTGATCCAGGGACTGTATGTATTAGAGTAGATGTTTGAGGGCGTGATCCAGGGACTGTATGTATTAGAGTAGATGTTTGAGGGCGTGATCCAGGGACTGTATGTATTAGAGTAGACGTCTGAGGCATGATCCAGGGACTATGTATTAGAGTAGATGTTTGAGGGCGTGATCCAGGGACTATGTATTAGAGTAGATGTTTAAGGGCGTGATCCAGGGACTATGTATTAGAGTAGACTTATTATGATGTGTCCGACAAAGAGCTGTGTGCTTGATCCCATTCCTACATCCCTCGTAAAACAGTGTATTGACGATCTCATTCCACTAATTACTGCTATTGTGAACACTTCTCTCACTACCGGTACAGTGCCCAGTCAGTTTAAACACGCAGTTGTTACGCCGCTTCTGAAGAAGCCAGGACTTGATGTGAATAACCTGAAACACTTTAGACCTGTTTCTAATCTCCCGTTCATTTCAAAGATCCTAGAGAAGGTTGTCTTAAAACAGCTGCAGCGCCATCTGTCTGAAAATGATCTACTTGAAGTCCACCAGTCGGCATACCGGAAGGATCATAGCACGGAGACTGCTGTGCTGAGTGTCCTGGATGGTCTGCTTGTGAACTCAGACGAGAGACTAGTCTCCCTTGTTGCTCTCCTGGATCTCAGTGCAGCATTCGACACGCTTGATCACTCTGTGATGCTGAAGAGGTTGGAGTTGACTTTTGGTATTCACGGCACCGCGCTGGCGTGGTTCACGTCCTATGTCACAGATCGCTTCCAATGTGTAACCGTTGATGGCCGGTTGTCTGCTCCTAGTCTGTTGGTGTTTGGGGTCCCTCAGGGCTCCGTTTTAGGGCCTGTTTTGTTTACGCTGTATTCCCAGCCTCTGTCTGATGTGATCTCCGCTCATGAGTGTGATTTTCACAAGTATGCGGACGACACTGAACTGTCAAAAAGCAGTACTCCCGACCATTTCAGCTCTGCTCAGCTGAGCATTCAGTCCTGTATTGAAGATGTTTTGTCCTGGATGACTAGCAACAAGCTTAAACTCAACACTGACAAAACCGAGGTCATGCCTGTAGGTTCTCAGTCGCGTCTCAGTTTGATTGGCAGCGAGGTCGCAAACATCGGTGGGTCTCAGATCTCTTTCCAAAAGTGTGTGAAATATCTAGGTGTGAAGATCGACCAGACGCTTTCCATGCATGATCAGATCAGCAGCGTCTGCCGTGCGGCTTTTCTTGAGCTCCGCAGGATCTCCTCACTTAGGCCGTTCCTCTCTGAAAGCGCAGCATCAAGGCTTGTCAATGCGTTCGTAACGTCGCGGTTGGATTACTGCAACTCCGTCTTTGCAGGTTTACCGGCAGACCAGATCTCTCGTTTGCAGATGATCCAAAACAACGCGGCGCGTCTCATCTTGAGAAAACGAAAGAGGGATCACGTTACGCCTCTGCTGAAACATCTACATTGGCTCCCTGTTAAATTCCGTTTCCAGTACAAAATCGCCACTTTCGCATTCCGTTTCTTCGAGGGTTCTCTTCCTCCCTACCTATCGGCCTTACTCTGTAAGTATCAACCGCCGCGCACCCTGCGTTCCGCTAGCGAAAAACTCCTCACAATTCCGAAGCGTAACATGAAAACTGCCGGAGAGCGCTCTTTCAGCTTTTTTGCCCCGACTGTCTGGAACTCCTTGCCAATCGAACTCCGCCTTCAGACCTCACTGCCTCTGTTTAAATCGCATCTGAAGACCTATCTCTTCCGCCAAGCCTTTGACAGCTAAACCTCTGTTGAGCCTCAGTGTCTGTGTACATCATGAGTTCGTTGCACTGCCAAATTGTATGTAAGCGGAGGGGATGTGGATAGTGTGTGTGTGTGTGTGTGTGTGTGTGTGTGTGTGTGTGTGTGTGTGTGCTTTAAGCGCAGCGAGTCCTTGAAGCGGGAGAACAGCGCTCTATAAAAGCCATGTATTATTATTATTATTATTATTAGATGTTTGAGGGAGTGATCCAGGGACTATGTATTAGAGTAGATGTTTGAGGGCGTGATCCAGGGACTGTATGTATTAGAGTAGACGTCTGAGGGCGTGATCCAGGGACTATGTATTAGGGTAGATGTTTGAGGGCGTGATCCAGGAACTGTATGTATTAGAGTAGACGTCTGAGGGCGTGATCCAGGGACTATGTATTAGAGTAGATGTTTAAGGGCGTGATCCAGGGACTGCATGTATCAGAGTAGACATTTGAGGGCGTGATTCAGGGACTATGTATTAGAGTAGATGTTTGAGGGCGTGATCCAGGGACTATGTGTATCAGAGCAGACGTTTGAGGGCGTGATCCAGGGACTGTATGTATTAGAGTAGACGTTTGAGGGCGTGATCCAGGGACTGTATGTATCAGAGCAGACGTTTGAGGGCGTGATCCAGGGACTGTATGTATTAGAGTAGACGTTTGAGGGCGTGATCCAGGGACTGTATGTATCAGAGTAGACGTTTGAGGGCGTGATCCAGGGACTGTACCAATCACATTAGACGCTGGATATTCAGTAACGAGGGCGTGTAACAGGGATTTGTATGAATCAATGTCTACGTTACAATGATGATGATGATGATGATGATGATGTAGAAACTCAGGTCGTAGCCATCTAAATCTGTGGCCGCACGTACACATAGCGAATTAGACCAATCAGATAAAGGAACACGTACACATAGCGAATTAGACCAATCAGATAAAGGAACACGTACACATCAGCAAAAATACAGCGATACTAACAGTAGAAGTAGGAACCAGCATAAGGATAGCGATACTGCTAGAAGTAGGAACCAGCACAAGGATAGCGATACTGCTAGAAGTAGGAACCAGCACAAGGATAGCGATACTGCTAGAAGTAGAAACCAACACAGGAAAGCGATATTAGGATTAGGACACAGCACAAGGATAGCGATACTAACAGTAGAAGTAGGAACCAGCACAAGGATAGCGATACTGCTAGAAGTAGAAACCAACACAGGAAAGCGATATTAGGATTAGGACACAGCACATGGATAGCGATACTAACAGTAGAAGTAGGAACCGTCAACAAATGTTGTTTGATGCTAAGGAGAAAAAGTCAAGTACTTTTATCAATGTCAACTAAACAGGACCACGTGACCTCGGGCCAAGTCATCCAGCACCGCGCCCTTCACTCTAACCCGTTTAGCATTAACCTTCAATCAAGCAACGGGCACGGAAACAGTCTTAGGAACGGCCGTTCGGCGTGACGCAGGATACTTCGCGATCTGCTTGTACACATTATTTAATATCTGCTTCCTGGTCGTTATCCACATCATGGTCGCCCTCTGTCGGTCTGGCTTTCGTCGTATCTCCAGCTAATTGTCAATTCATGTCAGCCTGTGCTGGCTTCCTGTCTAATTGTCAATTCATGTCAGCCTGTGCTGTTTTCCCGTCTAATTAATAAGTCATGCCAACCTGTGCGGATTTCCATACATGCATCTCACGCATAGAGGATATTGGCCGTTCACAGCAGCAACCGTTTCCATACGCTGCACCTTTCACGCTACAAAGTGAAAAACTACACCTACTATACTCAGTGTTACAACATACTTCTTACCTTCACTGTCACCATCATTGTCATTTTACGATGTCATGTTATTGTTAAGATGTATCATAGCTGTGTGTATGTAACGTGTATGTGACGTCTATTTCATACATGTGTATGTAATGTGTAATGTATTTTTCATTTGTATCTCATGTGTATGTATTGCCACTATATTAGCTATTGTGAGGCGCCAAGAGCTGCAGCAGGAGGTTGGGCGCCAGACAAATCCTCATTATTATTATTATTATTATTATTATTATACTGTACCTTTCACACTACAGAGTGAAACACTACACCTACTATACTGTTACAACATACTGCACCTTTCACACTACAGAGTGAAACACTACACCTACTATACTCAGTGTTACAACATACTGCACCTTTCACACTACCGAGTGAAACACTACACCTACTATACTGTTACAACATACTGCACCTTTCACACTACAGAGTGAAACACTACACCTACTATACTCAGTGTTACAACATACTGCACCTTTCACACTACAGAGTGAAACACTACACCTACTATACTGTTACAACATACTGCACCTTTCACACTACAGAGTGAAACACTACACCTACTATACTGTTACAACATACTGCACCTTTCACACTACAGAGTGAAACACTACACCTACTATACTGTTACAACATACTGCACCTTTCACACTACAGAGTGAAACACTACACCTACTATACTCAGTGTTACAACATACTGCACCTTTCACACTACAGAGTGAAACACTACACCTACTATACTGTTACAACATACTGCACCTTTCACACTACAGAGTGAAACACTACACCTACTATACTCAGTGTTACAACATACTGCACCTTTCACACTACAGAGTGAAACACTACACCTACTATACTGTTACAACATACTGCACCTTTCACACTACAGAGTGAAACACTACACCTACTATACTGTTACAACATACTGCACCTTTCACACTACAGAGTGAAACACTACACCTACTATACTCAGTGTTACAACATACTGCACCTTTCACACTACAGAGTGAAACACTACACCTACTATACTGTTACAACATACTGCACCTTTCACACTACAGAGTGAAACACTACACCTACTATACTGTTACAACATACTGCACCTTTCACACTACAGAGTGAAAAACTATCTAAAACAGACGTCTTATACTGCTGTACTGCGGATGAGGGCGGGGGGGGGGGGGAGGATGACAATGATACTTCATTTTGCTGATAAAACTTGAGATTAGTTGCGCAGACCTGTCTACAATATTGTCCTTGCTACGCTACAGATAGAGAGGGTGTGTGTGTGTGTGTGTGTGTGTGTGTGTGTGTGTGTGTGTGTGTGTGTGTGTGTGTGTGTTCGGGCGGAGCTGGGGGGGGGGGGGTCTCTTCACTGACCTGATGTGACGAATTTCCACTCGTATCTGTTTAGTCAGCTGGAAATTTCTCTTGTGGACACGTTTCACATGAACCCTGTTGCCGTGCCTGGTAAATGAAGGTCAAGGTCATGTTTTCAAGGTTGTGAGCATATTACCTTGAAAGTAATTTTTTTTTTATTTAAAAGTATAAAGAATTTACGTATATCACAGTAGCCACTGCCTATTTCCGTATCAGTGTAAATATCACACCGAGACCGGTACCGTGTGCCGTGTCAACGTACATGTCTTACACCGAGACCGGTACCGTGTGCCGTGTCAACGTACATGTCTTACACCGAGACCGGTACCGTGTGCCGTGTCAACGTACATGTCTTACACCGAGACCGGTACCGTGTGCGGTGTCCGCGTACGTATCTCACACCATGGCCGGTACCGAGTGCCGTGGCAGCATACATATCTCACAAAGTGGCCACTGCGATATGCGGTATCAATGTAAAGATCACACAGCGGCCAGTACCGTATGTCGTATCAATGTAAAGATCACACAGCGGCCAGTACCGTATGTCGTATCAGTGTAAATATCTCACACAGTGGCCACAGTGCCAAAAAGTTGTTTGGCCATGGCAAGTGACGTGATGTGAAGGTGAAGACCGTTGCCATGTCTGGCGTTGCTGGCAGCGTTCACACTCGTCCTTGACCTTGCCAGACTCAGCGTACTGCCGGCCAGTCCTCCTAAACCGCCATCCTCTACAATGTCACAGGCTGCCACGATCCAGCTCTCGTCCCACAACAACTTGCGCCGCTGATACTTGAAATACTGTCAAAGTTATACCAGAATACTGTAAAAAGTTATACCAGAAACACTGTCAGTAAAACGTCATACCAGAAGTACTGTAAAACATCAGAAACACCAGAAATACAATAAAAGTCACACCAGATATACAATAAAAGTCATACCAGAAATACTGTAAACGTCATACCAGAAATACTGTAAAACCATTCCAGAAACACCGTAAAAAAATCATACCAGATTTACTGTAAAAGTCGCACCAGAACTACTGTGAAAGTCATACCAGAAATACTGTAAAAAGTCATACCACAAATATTGTAAAAGTCGTACCAGGCCTACTGTAAAAAGTCATACCAAAATACTGTAAAAGGTCACACCAGAAAAACTGTAAAAGTCATACCAAAAATACTGTAAAAGTCATACCAAAAATACTGTAAAAGTCATGCCAGAAATAACATAAACGTCATACCAGAAATACTGTAAAAGGTCGTACTAGAAATACTGTGAAAGTCATACCAGAAATACTTTAAAAGCCATACCAGAAATACTGTCAGTCATACCAAAATTACTGTAAAAGGTTATACAAGAAATACTGTAAAAAGTTATACCACAAATACTGTAATAATAGTAATAATAATTATTATTATTATTTATTTATATAGCGCTGTAATCTACTTATAAGGCAGTTCTAAGCGCTAAAAGTACAGGTAAAGGTACAGATAAAAGTTAAGGTTCAGGGCCAGGGCAACTGCATGTATGGTACTTAATAAGGAGATGGAGAAAGACGGAGGCAGGTTAGACGGTGCTTTGAGATGAAAAGAGATAGGTTTTTAGATTTGTTTTGAAGGTTTCGAGGCTTTTGGACCAGCGTAGGAGAAGGCTCGAGAGCCAACAGAAGAAAGTTTAGTACGTGGGATCCTGAATATCAGAATATCGGATGAAGACCGGAGGGAACGTGACGGACTGTAGAGTTCCAACAAATCAGACAGGTAGGATGGGGCGGAGTTATGGATGCACTTGTAGCAGAGGGCGCAGATCTTGTATTTAATTCTTTGAGAGAGTGGAAGCCAACACAGAGAGCAGAGTGCACGGGAGATGTGGTCGGACCTTTGCAAGCGAAGGACAAGGCGAGCAGCAATGTTCTGGATGCGCTGAAGCGGGAGAGTGGATGAAGCATGAAGACCAGCCAGCAGAGAGTTACAGTAGTCAAGACGAGACAGAATGAGTGAAATGACCAGTTTGGCTGTTGCATCAGTGGAGAGGTACTTGCGGACAGAAGAAATTCGGCGGAGCTGGAAATGGCAGGGCTGTGAGATCTGAGCAATGTGCTTTTTCATGGTCAGGGTGCTGTCAAGTGTTACCCCAAGATTTTTGGCAACGTCAGAGAAGGGAATGGAGAGGGTGTCCTCTACCTGAAGAGAGTTGACAGAAAGAGATGCCAGTTTCTGTGAAGTGCCAATAAGCATTGCTTCTGTTTTATCGCCATTTAGATGCAGCTTGTTCTCAGTCATCCAGTTTTTTTTTGTTTTTTTTTTTAATGTCTGCGTAACATTCTGATCTGATGAAGGCAAGGTGATGTATGTTTTCTGGTTTACTACTGGTGTGGAGTTGAGTGTCGTCTGCAAACATGTGGTGTTGTATGTTATGACGGTTGATGATGTGGATGAGGGGCATAGTGTAGAGAGTGAACAGAACAGGGCCGAGTACGGAGCCCTGAGGGACTCCGCAGGTGAGCTGAGCAGGGTTGGAAGAAATGCTGCTAGTGGGCTGAGCGGTGTTGGAAGAGGCGTGGACTGTAAAAAGTCATACCACAAATACTGTAACCAGAAATAGTGTAAAAGTTGTACCAGAATACTGCAAAATGTCATACCAGAAATGCTGTTAAAAGTTATACCAGAACTGGTGTAAACGTTTTACCGGACATACTTTAAACAGTCGTAGCAGAACTACCGTAAAAGTCGTACCAGAAATAATGTTAACAAAAATGACCGGAAATACCGTTGAATAGTTCTGGAAATACTGTTGAATTGTTGGTTTAAACATATGTATTTTGTTGCACTGGAGAAAGATATAGAAAAACAGTTTGATCATAACCAAGACGTACTTATGACATGCTCAATAAAAAAAAAATTCAATTAAAGCAACGGTGGTTCACGAATTATGAGAGAGAGAGAGAGAGGGGGGGGGGGCGTCTCAATTGAATCTGTTGAATAGTTCTGGAAATACTGTGAGAAATAGTACCGGAAATAGTACCGGAAATACTGTAAGAAATAGTAACGGAAATAGTACCGGAAATACTGTAAGAAATAGTAACGGAAATAGTACCGGAAATACTGTAAGAAATAGTAACGGATATCTGTAAGAAATAGTACCGGAAATACTGTAAGAAATAGTAACGGAAATAGTACCGGAAATACTGTAAGAAATAGTAACGGAAATCTGTAAGAAAGAGTACCGGAAATACTGTAAAAAAAAATTGTACCGGAGGGTGGGTGTTTGGGAGTTTAGCGTCCTTTTCCACCACATAAGGGTGATATCAAAGACGGGGCAACGAGAAAAAAGGCCAGCACAAATATTTGGCCACAGCCGGCGGGATAAATAGTACCGGAAATGCTGTAAAAAATAGTACCGGAAATATTGTAAGAAATAGTAACGGAAATCTGTAAGAAATAGTACCGGAAATACTGTAAAAAAAAAAATAGTACCGGAAATGCTGTAAAAAATAGTACCGGAAATTTCGTAGAATAGTTCCACAGGTATTGTAATAATAGTACCCGAAATATTGACATAAAAAATGACCGGAAATACTGTTAAATAGTTCTGGAAATACTGTAAGAAACAGTACCGGTAATACTGTAAGAAACAGTACCGGAAATACTGTAAGAAACAGTACCGGAAATACTGTAAACAAAATAGTACGGGAAATACTGTAAGAAGTAGTACCGGAAATACTGTACAAGACAGTACCGGCGATTTCGTAGAATAGTTCCAAAATTACTGTAAATATTGTACCCGAAATATTGTAAAAACAAAATAGTACCTAAAAACTGTCACCAAAAAATACCGTTGAATAGTTCTGGAAATACTGTAAGAAGTAGTACCGGAAATACTGTTTAAAAAAAAGGACCGGAAATGTTGTAAAAATAGTACCGGAAATACTGTAAGAAATAGTACCGGAAATACTGTAAGAAATAGTACCGGAAATACTGTAAAAAAAATAGTACCGGAAATACTGTGAAAAAAAGAGTACCGGATATATTGTAGAATAGTTCCGCAAAATACTGTGAGAAATAGTACCGGAATTACTGTGAGAAATAGTACCGGATATACTGCAGAATAATTCCACAAATACTGTAAGAAGTAGAACCGGAAATACCGTAAAACAAATGGTACTTGAAATACTGTTAAGTCGTACCAGAAATACTGTAACAGAAAAATGTAGACATTTGTTTGTTGTTGAAAAGGGATACGTGAGCTATTTTGTCCACAGTGACGGGACTTACCCCACAAACGGTTGGGACTTATCCCAGTAACGAGTGGGACATACCGGACGGGTGTTTGGGGAATTTACCCCAGTAACGAGTGGGACATACCGGACGGGTGTTTGGGGAATTTACCCCAGTAATTGGGGGAACACCCGAGAAATGGTTGGGACATACCCCAGTAACGCATGGGAAACATCGGAGGGACTTACCCCTGTAACCGGTGAAACGGCCAAGAAACGGTTTGGACTTAACCCAGCAACGGACGGGAACTTACCCCCAGCAACGGACGGGAACTTACCCCAGCAACGGAGCAGACAGCAAGGACAACAAGCAAGCCGGCCACAGCGATAAGAGTGATCTCCCCATCTTCTAGTGGACACTGGCCGCAATCAGCTGGACAATTGTCACAGTTCTCTCCCTGCTCTACCTCACAGTTGTCATCCCCACACACTGTGTAGAACATCATCAACACTGTATGTAACACCATACACCACACTGCATATAACATAATCAACACTGTAACACCGCACACCACATTGTATGTATAACACATAATCAATATCATACTCTACATTGTCAGCACGTGAAGTCAGTAGCACATAATGATCAGTGTAACATCATACACCACACTGTGTGAACATGGTACAGAATACACTACAAATCTCAGTCAGCAAAAATGTTATACTGTACTGTCAGCAACAACAACAACAAGGAGGAACGGCCCCGTCCTACAAAGTTGTTTCTCCAAACTTCATTTTATTTTGTCTTTGTAGTTATTGTTGCCGGTTCTTCCCTCTCCAAGTTCTACCAATGACACTAGATCCTCTACGACCTCGACCGATTAGCCACGTGACTGGGGGTGGGGCCGGGTGGGGGAAGAAGGGAGGGAGAGAGAGAGAGAGAGGCAGAGAGAGAGGGTGGGTGAGTGTTTAGGAGTTTAACGTCCTTTTCCCCCACATAAGGGTGATATCAAAGACGGGGCAACGAGAAAAAGGCCAGCACAAATATTTGGCCCCAGCGGCCGGGATTCGAACTCTCGGCCCAAGCATTGAAAGTCCAACGCTCTACCATTCGGCCACCCTGGCTCCCCAGAGAGAGAGAGAGAGAGACGTCAGTTCCGTGATCTAAACATTTGACGTCAGCCCAGGCAGGTCGTCATACAGAGAGAGAGAGAGATGACGTCAATTCCGTGAAGTAAACTTTCGACGTCAGCCTCTAGCACTGAGATTGTCTGAGGATGCTTGTTCATGTCTTGTGATTTCCCTGTTGGCTTTGTGACTTCTCCGACTGAATTATTTTTCACATGAAATCTGGAAGATCTAGAGGGCTGATGAAATGTCGGAAGCAGTGGCGATACTTGCAGATTTTGTCTGCGAACCAAACATTTGACGTCAGCCCCACGCTGCTCGTCTGACAGATGATACTTCTACATATCTTGTGATTTCCTTGTTGCTTTTGTGACTTCCGTGACTGAATTAATTTTGACATAAAATCTGGAAGATCTAGAGAGCTGATGAAACGTGGACTTAAGTGCCTTGGTTTGTACTTACGAAATTGCAAAATTGGAACTTTTTTTACCCTGCGCTTCTCGCAGAAACGTGAAAAATGTGTTTATCTAAAAGCTCTGCTATTGTGTGTGTGTGTGTGTGTGTAAAAACATACATTATGTATTCTTCTAATGCATCACATGCAGCTCTAATATAGCTGTATTTGAGAAAAGGACAAGCATACTGTACTGAGGTATACACATGTGTACTTGTTATTAATGTCATTGTACCTAGTTCTGTGTGTATATGTATATGTATAATGTATGGTAAAAACATAATAAAAAATAAAAAAAAAAGCTCTGCTATTCTTAATACTAAAGCTATAATAGTGCAGCAGTTCATGTCATATGTGCAGTTGGGACAAGTGACAAAAATGCCGGAATGATGAGTAATTTGAAGGAGTCTTTTCATAGATATTTGGCTTTATATGCAAACCACCCCTACCTCGGAAATATTTTTCTTACACAAAACCTGTCAGAGCTACATAGCTGTGCTACGAAAACAGGCAGTATAATTGGATGATCTTCCCAATTTCAGAAAATGAAGCCATTTGGACATTTTTTTCGAAAAAATTCGTAACATGACCGATTTTTAAAAATCGGCGATAACTCTTTTGAAAATGCAGTAGGCTAAAAATCGTGAAAAGTAGGTCTGGAGAAGGTGAATTCCCATTTTATCTCAAAGTAAAAAGGCCTCCAACGAGGTGGTTTAGGAGATAGCCATCATTACATCCGTCCACACACACACACACACACACACACACACACACACACACACACACACACACACACACACACACACAGACACACGTCATTCCCGCCAAAAAGAACGCAGCAGCAAAGTGTGCACGTAAGGTGTCTATGACGCAGATTTCGTTACGTCACTGTGTGCGTGAAAGGAAGTATTGTGTGGAGAAACGTCACAGTCTTGTTTTGTATCACTGAAACTTGCTGCTGCGCGTAGCAAAATCTGCCCCGTCTCATAAAGTTGTTTCTCTATAGAGAAACAACTTAAAAACACACTACACTATCAACAAAAATGTTATTACACTGTCACACAAATATTACTATACCGTCAACAAAACCCATAACACTGTCAACCAAAAAAACACTACACTGTCAACAAAAATGTTACTACACCGTCAACAAAACCCACTACACTGTCAAAACAATATGCTATACCGTCAACATAAAACATACACAGCCGACCTTTACTGAAGCACACTACTGCCAGTAAACAAGAGCCCTTCAACGTTGAGTTTGATTGACAAGGACCTACAGACCCTCCCACTTCCGCTGACCGCCCACCTGTTTTGGGAAGTACTTCCGTCGTTTTCTCTACAGCCAGGTGCATGCCGGCAATCTTGAAATGAGCGATCAGTGACGTCAGGCCCACCTGCAAGTGCAACGTCCACAGTAAACACACACACACACACACACACACACACACACACACACACACACACACACACACACACACACACACGTACCTGATAGAGTCCTGAGATAACACTTGTCCAGTTACCAGCGAGCACTGAGCCGACCATGACGTCAGAGTGAGTGAAGATGGAACCCTGGGCTGGAATCCAGGGTCCGCACAATCCGTTAGTGACCAGGTCAGTCTCAGCCATCGGGCACGAGTGGACGTTCACGTGATGCACACAGCAGTTGGTCTGGTCAGCCAGTGACGGGTCACTCGGGCACGTGGTACTTTCACACCAAGCCTGGGCACCAGCACTGTCTCCACTGTAACATGTTTATAGAGAGAGATATAAACATTATAGGGCACGTGGTACTTTCACACCAAGCCTGGGCACCACAACTGTCTCCATTGTAACATGTATATAGAGAGATGTAAACATTATAGGGCACGTAGTTCCTTTACACCAAGCCCGGGCACCACAACTGTCTCCACTGTAACATGTATATAGAGAGATGTAAACATTATAGGGCACGTGGTACTTTCACATCAAGCCTGGGCACCACAATTGTCTCCACTGTAACATGTATATAGACAGAGATGTAAACATTATAGGGCACGTGGTTCCTTTACACCAAGCCTGGGCACCACAATTGTCTCCACTGTAACATGTATATAGACAGAGATATAAACATTATAGGGCACGTAGTTCCTTTACACCAAGCCTGGGCACCAGAATTGTCTCCACTGTAACATGTATATAGAGAGAGATGTAAACATTATAGGGCACGTAGTTCCTTTACACCATGCCTGGGCACCAGAATTGTCTCCACTGTAACATGTATATAGAGAGAGATGTAAACATTATAGGGCACGTAGTTCCTTTACACCAAGCCTGGGCACCACAACTGTCTCCATTGTAACATGTATATAGAGAGATGTAAACATTATAGGGCACGTAGTTCCTTTACACCAAGCCCGGGCACCACAACTGTCTCCACTGTAACATGTATATAGAGAGATGTAAACATTATAGGGCACGTAGTTCCTTTACACCAAGCCCGGGCACCACAACTGTCTCCACTGTAACATGTATATAGAGAGAGATGTAAACATTATAGGGCACGTAGTTCCTTTACACCAAGCCCGGGCACCACAACTGTCTCCACTGTAACATGTATATAGAGAGATGTAAACATTATAGGGCACGTAGTTCCTTTACACCAAGCCCGGGCACCACAACTGTCTCCACTGTAACATGTATATAGAGAGATGTAAACATTATAGGCCACGTAGTTCCTTTACACCAAGCCTGGGCATCACAATTGTCTCCACTGTAACATGTATATAGACAGAGATGTAAACATTATAGGGCACGTAGTTCCTTTACACCATGCCTGGGCACCACAATTGTCTCCACTGTAACATGTATATAGAGAGAGATGTAAACATTATAGGGCACGTAGTTCCTTTACACCAAGCCTGGGCACCACAATTGTCTCCACTGTAACATGTATATAGACAGAGATGTAAACATTATAGGGCACGTAGTTCCTTTACACCAAGCCTGGGCACCACAACTGTCTCCATTGTAACATGTATATAGAGAGATGTAAACATTATAGGGCACGTGGTACTTTCACATCAAGCCTGGGCACCACAACTGTCTCCACTGTAACATGTATATAGAGAGAGATGTAAACATTATAGGGCACGTAGTTCCTTTACACCAAGCCTGGGCACCACAATTGTCTCCACTGTAACATGTATATAGACAGAGATGTAAACATTATAGGGCACGTAGTTCCTTTACACCAAGCCTGGGCACCACAATTGTCTCCACTGTAACATGTATATAGAGAGAGATGTAAACATTATAGGGCACGTAGTTCCTTTACACCAAGCCTGGGCACCACAATTGTCTCCACTGTAACATGTATATAGACAGAGATGTAAACATTATAGGGCACGTAGTTCCTTTACACCATGCCTGGGCACCACAATTGTCTCCACTGTAACATGTATATAGAGAGAGATGTAAACATTATAGGGCACGTAGTTCCTTTACACCAAGCCTGGGCACCACAATTGTCTCCACTGTAACATGTATATAGAGAGAGATATAAACATTATAGGGCACGTAGTTCCTTTACACCAAGCCTGGGCACCACAATTGTCTCCACTGTAACATGTATATAGAGAGAGATGTAAACATTATAGGGCACGCAGTTCCTTTACACCAAGCCTGGGCACCACAACTGTCTCCACTGTAACATGTATATAGACAGAGATATAAACATTATAGGGCACGTAGTTCCTTTACACCAAGCCTGGGCACCACAACTGTCTCCCCTGTAACATGTATATAGAGAGAGAGATATAAACATTATAGGGCACGTCGTACTTTCACATCAAGCCCGGGCAGCAGCACTGTCTCCGCTATAACATGTTTATATCCAGAGGACTGGTGGGTGTTTGGGGGGTTTAATGGTATATAGAGAGAGACATAAACACTCGGGCACATAGTAGTTTTACACCAAGCCTGGGCACGACCACTGTCACCACTGTAAAATGTTTATTGAGAGAGACATAAACATCATAGGGCACGTAGTAGTTTTACACCAAGCCTGGGCACGACCACTGTCACCACTTTAACATCATCTTAAAAGATATAAACATGAAACTTTCATTGTTTCTACTAGATGTGAAAAAGGTGTGAAACTTCCACTGACTTCACTGTGACATGTGGACACTCGGGGAAGTTAACACACGCTCACTGTCTACACGAGATATTCTATTTCACTGTGACATGTAGAACTGTCTACATGAGATATTCTATTTCACTGTGACATGTAGAACTGTCTACATGAGATATTCTATTTCACTGTGACATGTAGAACTGTCTACATGAGATATTCTATTTCACTGTGACATGTAGACAGGGGAAAGCGCAATGAGTCACTGTATCTGAGAAGTGCGCTATATAAATGAAATTTATTATTATTATTATTATTATTATTAAGTTAACACACGTTCACTATCTACATGAGATATTCTATTTCACTGTGACATGCAGACAGGGGGAAAGTTAACACACGTTCACTGTCTACATGAGGTATTTTATTTCCCTAAGTGTTCCATTCCGAGGTGAAGACTTTGTCTCCATTGCAACATGTACATGCGGACAAGATATGACAAAAACACTGTTCACGCCACTCTCCCTGTCACAGAGTGATTGATACAAGATATGACAAAAACACTGTTCACGCCACTCTCCCTGTCACAGAGTGATTGATAGTGTAAATTTTGGTGAATGATAAAAAGGTGGGTTGTGTGTATGAATTTATTAAGTTTTAGAATTTCCACAGGAATTTAAGTCTGACGTTGTAGAATTTCCACAGGCACGAATATTATATACGTATTCATAACCTGCTGTGCTGAGCAAAGCTCTAAGTTTCCGTAGTCACGTGCTTATGACGCGCGCCGAGTGGTGTTCAATCCGACCGAAAAAAAATAGACGACTCTGAACAGATCGTCAGTCGCTACTGTACGCCCAAGCGAAGTAGGTCTCCGCCGTTGGCCTAGGGCCGAGATCCCGACCGGCGTAAAACTTCACTCATGTATCAAATCTAGCGAGGCTAGGGTGAGTGTTTGCTTCCTATTTTCCGTAGGGACTTTTTAGTAAGCAGAATTTAAAATTCTTCCTTACCTGTTAGGATGTTGTGTGTGTTTCATGTGTTCATTGAATAATTGAACAACTGAGTCTTGTGTTAGTAATTTGGAAGTTTGTGATTTGATATTTTTCCGAGTTGATATTACATTATGTCTAGAAGAATATAAACGCAATAGCTTTATTTATGGATCGTACTGCTGTGTAGATATGGTGGATGTACTGCTGTGTAGATATGGTGGATGTACTGCTGTGTAGATATGGTGGATGTACTGCTGTGTAGATATGGTGGATGTACTGCTGTGTAGATATGGTGGATGTACTGCTGTGTAGATATGGTGGATGTACTGCTGTGTAGATATGGTGGATGTACTGCTGTGTAGATATGGTGGATGTACTGCTGTGTAGATATGGTGGATGTACTGCTGTGTAGATATGGTGGATGTACTGCTGTGTAGATATGGTGGATGTACTGCTGTGTAGATATGGTGGATGTACTGCTGTGTAGATATGGTGGATGTACTGCTGTGTAGATATGGTGGATGTACTGCTGTGTAGATATGGTGGATGTACTGGACGTGAAGGTAGATGAACCGTCAAAATTATATATTGGGGAAAGAAAGTGAATAGGAGCTGAGTTCGACTTTATTGTTGACAGTTTAAAGTACTGGGTCGCTCTCGGTCGTGGGCTGTAGTTCTGCCGTCCCTGGTAGACAGCCACACTCACTTCCTGGACTGGAGGTGCCGGGTGCCCCGGAGCTTCGTACCGGCCACTCCGGGTCTGCCAGGCACAGCTGGTCGACGTGCTCCTGATTAGGGCGCGTGTTGATGTCCCTCTGCGTGTTTGGGCGCATCTTCGACGGCCAGGTCTGCGTTACCCAGCGTGCGCCATTGTGGTTGGCGTGACACATTCATCCCCTTCATCTACGACTGTGATCTCACGTCCACACGCAACAGTCACTGTGATCTCACGTCCACACGCAACAGTCACTGTGATCTCACGTCCACACGCAACAGTCGATTCTACACATCTCCTTTTGTCTCGCGCGGACCGATACGTCCCAGCTAAGTCGGTCGCGCTAGAGACCATCCACATCTTCGTCGCTAGAGACCTTGTTCTTTCTTCTGGTCGTCTACACGTCATCCCCACAGCATCGCACCTGATCTCATCCACGTCTACGACAACGTCCTGCCGTGACCTTTCTCCGTCAGACCATAATTATACTATCTTGTATTCTCGTAATTTCACGTGTTTTTTTTTTCTTTTGAATAACTAAACTAAAACTTGACATTGTTTGTCCTTGATCCTTTAGTATTGGTGATCCTTTAGTATTGGTGATCCTTTAGTATTGGTGATCCTTTAGTATTGGTGATCCTTTAGTATTGGTGATCCTTTAGTATCGGTGATCCTTTAGTATTGGTGATCCTTTAGTATTGGTGATCCTTTAGTATTGGTGATCCTTTAGTATTGGTGATCCTTTAGTATTGGTGATCCTTTAGTATCGGTGATCCTTTAGTATCGGTGATCCTTTAGTATCGGTGATCCTTTAGTATTGGTGATCCTTTAGTATTGGTGATCCTTTAGTATCGGTGATCCTTTAGTATCGGTGATCCTTTAGTATCGGTGATCCTTTAGTATTGGTGATCCTTTAGTATCGGTGATCCTTTAGTATCGGTGATCCTTTAGTATCGGTGATCCTTTAGTATTGGTGATCCTTTAGTATCGGTGATCCTTTAGTATCGGTGATCCTTTAGTATCGGTGATCCTTTAGTATCGGTGATCCTTTAGTATCGGTGATCCTTTAGTATCGGTGATCCTTTAGTATTGGTGATCCTTTAGTATTGGTGATCCTTTAGTATTGGTGATCCTTTAGTATCGGTGATCCTTTAGTATTGGTGATCCTTTAGTATCGGTGATCCTTTAGTATTGGTGATCCTTTAGTATTGGTGATCCTTTAGTATTGGTGGATGCGGACGGAGCTACTGCGGGAGGTTGATTGAATGTGAATGGTTGGCTGATTGAATGTGAATGGTTGGCTGATTGAATGTGAATGGTTGGCTGATTGAATGTGAATGGTTGGCTGATTGAATGTGAATGGTTGGCTGATTGAATGTGAATGGTTGGCTGATTGAATGTGTGTGTACAGTCGCCCTGTAACACTCCCTATAAGCTAGTGATGACTTGGCCATGTCAGCCTGTGGTGACGTCAAATGGTGACTGTGCCTTTAGTCATGACGTAAAACTGTCAGTTGGTGATGACCTGGGGAGCTGGGATAGGCGAATGTTACAGCATTGGACTCGGGTCGTGAGTTCGAATCCCGGCTGGGGCCAAATATTTGTACAGGCCTTTTTCTCGTTGCCCCGTCTTTGATATCACCCTCACGTGGTTGGAAAGGACGTTAAACTCCCAAATACCCACCCACCCCCCTTGGTGATGACCTCAACTGTTACTGGTCGTCGTTGTTGGTTAGTGACGTGTGAGTTACTAAGTTTGTAATGTACATGTACTACTCGTCAGATTGCAGTGCTATAATTAACCTGATAAATGTCGACTGTTTTATGTGGACGTTATGCAATCACCTGAAACCCGAAGGACCAGCGTGGTCAAAGATGCCTTGCTGCACGGCCCAGCTGTAGAAGGTCGAGCTCAGGGTCAAGTGGTAGGTCACGTTGAACGACTTCTCCGCCTTGATCTGTTCAGGGGGCGCCACTACCCAGTCCAAGTCCACTCCTGTCACATCAGTATCGTTGTTACCACAACCACTACCACCATCACCAGTATCACTACCACCACCACCAGTATCACTACAACAACTACCACCACCACCATCAGTATCACCACAACCACTACCACCATCACCAGTATCACTACAACAACTACCACCACCACCATCAGTATCACTACAACCACTACCACCACCACCAGTATCACTACAACCACTACCACCACCACCAGTATCACCACAACAACTACCACCACCACCAGTACCATCATCAGGACCCCTACCACCGCCATCAGTATCACCACAACCACTACCACCACCACCAGTATCACCACAACCACTACCACCACCACCAGTATCACTACAACCACCAGTATCACTACAACCCCTACCACCCCCACCAGTACCATCATCAGGACCCCTACCACCCCCACCAGTATCACCACAACCACTACCACCACCACCATTATCATCATCAGGACCCCTACCACCACCACCAGTATCACTACAACCACTACCACCACCACCAGTATCATCATCAGGACCCCTACCACCACCATCAGTATCATCGCCATGACCACTACTACAATCATCAGTATCATCATAACCACTACCACAACCACCTACCCAACCACCTACCCAACCACCATCACACCAAGCAGCATTACAGCAACCATTTAAAGAGCATGGCCGTCGTCATCATCATCATCACTGACCAGGACAAGAGCTGTATGGAGTGGGGAGGGTGGAGCTGGCTGACAGAGGCCAGCAGTGGAAGTGGGTGTTGTCCAGTGCGTGCCATGCTCGTGCTGCCCGTACAGTCACCTGGGGAAGTACGAAAACAGTGTCAGCACTTTCCTTTACACCGGCCAGTAGACCGTGGCTACTCCGCCCGCTGTCTCTGTTACACCACACACACACACACACACACACACACACACACACACACACACACACACACACACACCAGTCCCAGCTTACCAGTATTCGTAAGCCCTAACGAAAAACTTGGAGTCTCCATTAAAGAGGGTCATATTATGGACAACACGTCTCACAGTCAAAAGTCAACGTTTTTTCGTGATGAAGACACACACCGACACGTTTACTGTAGACAGAGATGTGTCGTGATGAAGACACACACCGACATGTTTACTATAGACTGAGAGATGTGTCGTGATGAAGACACACACCGACATGTTTAATGCAGACTGAGAGATGTGCCGTGATAGAGACACACACCGACACGTTTACTGTAGACAGAGATGTGTCGTAATGAAGACACACCGACATGTTTACTATAGACTGAGAGATGTGTCGTGATGAAGACACACACCGACATGTTTACTGTAGACTGAGAGATGTGTCGTGATGAAGACAAACCGACATGTTTACTGTACACTGAGAGATGTGTCCTGATAGAGACACACACCGACATGTTTACTGCAGACTGAGAGATGTGTCGTGATAGAGACACACACCGATATGTTTACTGCAGACTGAGAGATGTGTCGTGATGAAGACACACACCGACATGTTTACTAGTTGTTCAAACAAGCTGTTCTTACGTCTTAGTTTGATTTACAACAAGATGTTCTTCAGTCTCCTTATGGTTCACAACAAGCTGTTCTTTGTCTAAGTTTGGTTTACAGCAAGCTACTTTAGTCTTACATGTATTATGGTTTACAGCAAGCTACTCTTTAGTCTTATCACGGTTTACAACAAGCTGTTCTTTAGTATTATCATGGTTTACAACAAGCTGTTCTTTGGTCTTATTATGGTTTACAAGCTGTTCTTTAGTATTATCATGGTTTACAACAAGCTGTTCTTTGGTCTTATTATGGTTTACAACAAGCTGTTCTTTGGTCTTATCATGGTTTACAACAAGCTGTTCTTTGGTCTTATCATGGTTTACAACAAGCTGTTCTTTAGTCTTATCATGGTTTACAACAAGCTGTTCTTTACTCTTAGCATGGTTTACAACAAGCTGCTGTTTCATCTTATTATGGTTTACAGCAAGCTGTTCTTTGATCTTATTATGGTTTACAGCAAGCTGTTCTTTGATCTTATTATGGTTTTACAGCAAGCTGTTCTTTAGTCTTATTATGGTTTACAGCAAGCTGTTCTTTAATCTTATCATGGTTTACAGCAAGCTGTTCTTTAATCTTATTATGGTTTACAGCAAGCTGTTCTTTAGTCTTATTATGGTTTACAGCAAGCTGTTCTTTAGTCTTATTATGGTTTACAACAAGGTGTTCTTTAGTCTTATCATGGTTTACAACAAGCTGTTCTGTAGTCTTGTTATGGTTTACAGCTAGCCGTTCTTTAGTCTTATCATGGTTTACAACAAGCTGCTCTTTAGTCTTATTATGGTTTTCAACGAACTGTTCTTTAATCTTATCATGGTTTACAACAAGCTGTTTTTTAATCTTATTATGGTTTTCAACAAGCTGTTCTTTAATCTTATCATGGTTTACAACAAGCTGTTCCTTAGTCTTATTATGGTTTACAACAAGCTGTTTTTAAAGTCTTATTATGGTTTACAACAAACTATTCTTAAATCTTATTATGGTTTAAAGCAAGCTGTTCTTTAATCTTATTATGGTTTACAACAAGCTGTTCTTTAATCTTATTATGGTTTACAGCAAGCTGTTCTTTAATCTTATTATTGTTTACAATAAGCTGTTCTTTAGTCTTATCGGTGTTTACAACAAGCTGTTCTTTAGTCTTATCATGGTTTACAGCAAGCTGTTTTTTAATCTTATCATGGTTTACAACAAGCTGTTCTTTAGTCTTATTATGGTTTACAGCCTGATAACATTTTTCAACTAGCCGTTCTTTGGCCTTATTACAGTTTGAAACATGCTGTTTTTGGTCTTATTACAGTTTACAAGAAGCTGTTCTTTGGTCTTATTACAGTTTACAACAAGCTGTTCTTTGGTCTTATTACAGTTTACAACAAGCTGTTCTTTGGTCTTATTACAGTTTACAACAAGCTTTAATCTTATTATGGTTTACAACAAGCTGTTCTTTACTCTTATAATGGTTTACAACAAGCTGTTCTTTTATCTTATTATGGTTTACAGCAAGTTGTTTACAACAACCTTATTGGGGAGCCGGGGTGGCCGAATGGTAGAGAGTTGGACTTCCATTTCTCTGGTCTTGAGTTCGTATCCCGGCTGGAGCCAAATATTTGTGCTGGATTTTTCATCGTTGTCCCGTCTTTGATATCACCTGTATGTGGTGGGAAAGGACGTTAAACCCCCCAAACACCCACCCACCCTCTTTAATCTTATCATGGTTCACAACAAGCTGTTCCTTAATGTTTGTATTGTTTACAACAAGCTGGTCTCATAACAGTTTACAGCTAGATTGCCAACAATCTGTTCTTTGGCCTTATAACATTTTTTCAACTAGCCGTTCTTTGGCCTTATTACAGTTTGAAACAAGCTGTTCTTGGTCTTATTACAGTTTACAACAAGCTGTTCTTTGGTCTTATTACAGTTTACAACAAGCTGTCCTTTAGTCTTATTACGGTTTACACCAAGCTGTTCTTTACTCTTATCATGGTTTACAACAAGCTGTTCTTTACTCTTATCATGTTCAACAAGCCGTTCTTTGGCCTTATTACAGTTTGAAACAAGCTGTTCTTGGTCTTATTACAGTTTACAAGAAGCTGTTCTTTGGTCTTATTACAGTTTACAAGAAGCTGTTCTTTGGTCTTATTACAGTTTACACCAAGCTGTTCTTTAATCTTATCATGGTTTACAACAAACTGTTCTTTATCTTATTATGGTTTACACCAAGCTGTTCTTTAGTCTTATCATGGTTTACAACAAGCTGTTCTTTAGTCTTATCATGGTTTACAGCAAGCTGTTCTTTAGTCTTATCATGGTTTACAGCAAGCTGTTCTGTAGTCTTATCATGGTTTACACCAAGCTGTTCTTTAGTCTTATCATGGTTTACAGCAAGCTGTTCTTTATTCTTATCATGGTTTACAGCAAGCTGTTCTTTAGTCTTATCATGGTTTACACCAAGCTGTTCTTTAGTCTTATCATGGTTTACAGCAAGCTGTTCTTTATTCTTATCATGGTTTACAGCAAGCTGTTCTTTAGTCTTATCATGGTTTACACCAAGCTGTTCTGTAGTCTTATCATGGTTTACAGCAAGCTGTTCTGTAGTCTTATCATGGTTTACAGCGAGCTGTTCTTTGGTCTTATTATGGTTTACAGCAAGCTGTTCTTTGATCTTATTACAGTTTACAACAAGCTGTTCTTTGATCTTATTACAGTTTATAACAAGCTGTTCTTTGGTCTTATTACAGTTTACAACAAGCTGTTCTTTAGTCTTATCATGGTTTACAACAAGCTGTTCTTTGGTCTTATTACAGTTTACAACAAGCTGTTCTCTGATCTTATTACAGTTTACAACATGCTGTTCTCTGATCTTATTACAGTTTACAACATGCTGTTCTCTGATCTTATTACAGTTTACAACATGCTGTTCTCTGATCTTATTACAGTTTACAACATGCTGTTCTCTGATCTTATTGCAGTTTACAACATGCTGTTCCTTGACCTTATTACAGTTTACAACATGCTGTTCCTTGACCTTATTACAGTTTACAACATGCTGTTCCTTGACCTTATTACAGTTTACAACATGCTGTTCTCTGATCTTATTACAGTTTACACCATGCTGTTCCTTGACCTTATTACAGTTTACAACATGCTGTTCCTTGACCTTATTACAGTTTACAACATGCTGTTCTCTGATCTTATTACAGTTTACACCATGCTGTTCCTTGACCTTATTACAGTTTACAACATGCTGTTCCTTGACCTTATTACAGTTTACAACATGCTGTTCTCTGATCTTATTACAGTTTACACCATGCTGTTCCTTGACCTTATTACAGTTTACAACATGCTGTTCCTTGACCTTATTACAGTTTACAACATGCTGTTCTCTGATCTTATTACAGTTTACAACATGCTGTTCTCTGATCTTATTACAGTTTACACCATGCTGTTCCTTGACCTTATTACAGTTGACAACAATCTGACCTCAGTTGACAACAACAACGCTAACAGTGCTATGCTACAGCACTACGCAAAAGGCCATCTGTTATTCCGATAGTCGTCTTAATCTGTCACATAGTTGTTGCTTCCTAGAATAGCATCTTCACTCCATGACGTTATTTCCGGTTTGTTTTGTTTTTGCCTCTCCGTGCCCCACATTATGATGTTGACGACAGAAAGCGTAGCGGGTGGCGCCATTAGGACCGGCTGTAAAGGCTGGCTCCCCGCACCTTGTCGGACTGTCTGGATCTCACTCGCCGGACTGACGGGCCGGGGTTGTGCACGATTTTTCCTGCTGTAAATCACCATAGAAAGGACCTGGCTTCTCTTGTGCCACGTGGTTGTATTGCGTTTGACAACGCCAATTGTTACACATCTGATGTAGGCTTATGTCAGAACTAATGAGGTGCTGCTAGGGTATACCCGTCGTCTGGTGGGTATAACTAGTGATGCGCTGCTAGGGTATAACCATAGTCTGATGTGTATAACTAGTGATCCGCTGCTAGGGTATAACCATAGTCGGGGGGGGGGGGGGGACTAGTGGGGCGCTGCTAGGGTATACCCATAGTCTGGTGGGTATGACTAGTGAGGCGCTGCTACGGTATAACCATAGTCTGGTAAGTTGGTCAGAACACAAATTTTCCGAGAGTGGAATCATCACTAAATTGTGAAAATTAAAACAAAAAACGCTCCCGTCTCACGATAATTTTTTTGAATCTTTACATTATGACAAACTATCTAAGATTTTTAACTTTGTAAAATAATGATAGTGATAATGACGAAAGGTGCAAGCTCAGAAAAAAAAATACAGGTTTTATGCAGTTTTCCTTCTGAACAAATAGTCCCTGATCACATGCGGGTTAACCCGCTATGGCCGCCGTCACCACCACACTTCCGGTAATCACCATTACCACATGCACCATCATTACTGCTAGAACTGTTGGCGGCACAATGACGTCCGTCGAGTGTCACGTGACCCGAGGATTAACATCTCCACCATTCTTCACAACAAAAATACGTCGTCTTGCCGACCTGACGTGGCGTGTGCCAGTTATGTGGTGTAGATACTGAACGCAGTTCACTCGTCGAGAAGTGTTCACTAGGACTGGTGCCCACCCTGATGATCAATTTCTTGTTTTCAGTTCTTTCAGTACTTATGGAGCGGACCACGTATTCTAACAACATACGCCATGGTTCTAACAAGATTATGCCATGGTTCTGACAAAACTGCGCCATGGATGAACTACTACACCATGGTTCTAACAAAACCACGCCATGGATCAAATACCACACCAGGGTTCTAACAAAACTATGCCATGGTTCTGACAAAACCACGCCATGGATCAAATACCACACCGTGGTCTTAACGAAACTACGACATGGATCAAAAAAAAAAAAAAAAAAAACTACGCCATGGTTCGAACAATATACCCCATGGTTCCAACACTGTGCCGTATTACTGGAACCAAAGCGTAGTACACAAAACTACACGGTGGTTCTAAAAAAAAACCTACGCCATGGTTCTAACATAACTACGCCATGGTTCCAACACTGTGCCATGGTTGTAACAAAACTACGCCATGGTTCTAACAAAACTACGCCATGGTTCTAACAAAACTACGCCATGGTTCCAACACTGTGCCAATACTTAGGCATGGTTCGGACAATGCTACGTCATGGTTCTAACAAATCTACGCTTTGGTTCCAAACTAAACCATGGTTCTAACCATACTACGCCATGGTTCCAATATTGTGCCGTTGTTCTAAACCTACGCCACAGTTTCCATACTGTGCCATGGTTCTAACAATACTATGCCAAGGTTCCAACACTACGTCGTAGTTCCATCACTGACAATACTACACCATCGTTCCATCACTGAAAATACACCATGGTTCAAACACTGACAATACTACACCATTGTGCCAACAATACTACACCGTGGTTCTAAAACTACGTCATGGTTCCCATACTGTGCCATGGTTCTAACAAAACTACACCATGGTTTCAACAATACCATACTATGGTTTCAGCAATACTAAACTATAGCTCCAATGCTATATACCAGGGTTCTCACAACGCTGTATACCAGGGTTCTCACAACACAATATACCAGGGTTCTCTATAACAGGCATGGTTCCATTCCTATGCAATGGTTCCAAGACAACAAAAAGTTTTCCGCCATGTTTCCAACACTCCTACACCATGATTCTAGCAACCCTACACCATGATTCTAGCAACCCTACGCCATGGATCTCATACTACGACATGGTTCTCATACTACGACATGGTTCTCATACTACGACATGGTTCTCATACTACGACATGGTTCTCATACTACGACATGGTTCTCATACTACGACATGGTTCTCATACTACGACATGGTTCTCATACTACGACATGGTTCTCATACTACGACATGGTTCTCATACTACGACATGGTTCTCATACTACGACATGGTTCTCATACTACGCCATGGTTCTCATACTACGCCATGGATCTCATACTACGCCATGGATCTCATACTACGACATGGTTCTCATACTACGACATGGTTCTCATACTACGACATGGTTCTCATACTACGACATGGTTCTCATACTACGCCATGGATCTCATACTACGCCATGGATCTCATACTACGCCATGGATCTCATACTACGACATGGTTCTCATACTACGACATGGTTCTCATACTACGCCATGGTTCTCATACTACGCCATGGTTCTCATACTACGACATGGTTCTCACTACGCCATGGATCTCATACTACGACATGGTTCTCATACTACGACATGGATCTCATACTACGACATGGTTCCATTCTAACAGTACTGCACCATCATTCCAAAACCACGCCACGATTTCAGAACTACACAATGGTTCTAATACTACGCCACTGTTCCAATACCATGCAATGTTTTCGATACTATGCCGTGGCTCTAACAATACTACGCTTTGGTTCCAGTAATACGCCATGGTTCTAATACTACGCTATGGTTCTAACAATACTACGCTTTGGTTCCAGTAATACGCCATGGTTCTAATACTACGCTATGGTTCTAACAATACTACGCTTTGGTTCCAGTAATACGCCATGGTTCTAATACTACGCTATGGTTCTAACAATACTACGCTTTGGTTCCAGTAATACGCCATGGTTCTAATACTACGCTATGGGTCTAACAATACTACGCCACTGTTCCAGTACTAGGCCATTATTGTAGCAGTTCTACATGACTTATCCAGTACTACACCATGGTTCTAACATTACTAGTACTACGCAATGGTTCTAGTACTACGCCATGGTTCTAGTACTACGCCATAGTTCTCACAGTCCTACACCGTGGTTCCAACACTACACCCTGGATGTCAGAATACTACGCAATGGATCTCATAATACTACACCATGGTTCTAACATTACTAGTACTACGCAATGGTTCTAGTACTACGCCATGGTTCTAGCACTACGCCATAGTTCTAGTACTACGCCATGGTTCTAGTACTTCGCCATAGATCTCACAGTCCTACACCGTGGTTCCAACACTACACCCTGGATGTCAGAATACTACGCACTGGATCTCACAATACTACACCATGGTTCTAACATCTAGTACTACGCCATGGTTCTAGTACTACGCCATGGTTCTAGTACTACGCCAATGCCTAGAGCGATGTGTGGACCCAACACTACAATACCCAGTGCTGTACACGTTAAGGTAAGGCTACACCACAATACCCAGTGCCGTACACCTTAAGGTAAGGCTACATTTCCTCGGTGTTCATGGTCATGCTGTTTGTTAAAGTTGTGCAACATGTAAAGTGGGTGGGTGTTTGGAAGTTTAACGTCCTTTTCCACCACGTACGGGTCATATCAAAGACGGAACAACGAGAAATAGGTCAGTACAAATATTCAGCCCCAGCCGGGATTCGAACTCACGACCCGAGCATTGAGAGTCCAACGCTCTACCATTCGGCTATGCGGCTCCCTGTGCAACATGTGATTAAGAGCAAGAAGACATAAGATTAATCTGAAGAGAAACCAGCAAGAAGACATAAGATTAATCTGAAGAGAAACCAGCAAGGATCCATGCAATGAGAAAGTCACCTCGAGTAATCACTGAATCTCCCGTTAATGGGATCATCAAAGTTACCTTCATTTTATACGTGGACGATCAAGTAACTATCGTTATCATGTTTCATTTTGTTTCACGATGGAAAACAGTAATCACTGGCTCCAGACAACGCGCAAAGTTCAAGAGGTGTCAATAACAGTCAAACAGGTGTCAATAACAGTCAAACAGGTGTCAATAACAGTCAAACAGGTGTCAATAACAGTCAAACAGGTGTCAATAACAGTTAAATACGGAATGAAACAGCTAATATAGCCTTTTACAGTGTTCCATGTTGTTGTTTTGTTGTTTGTTTCTGAAGATGAAGTCTACTCATGAAGTCTACTCAGGAACAAATGAAGTCTACTCAGGAACAAAACGCGACCACGTTCTAATGTGTCCATGAGGTTTATCACGTGACCTGGCTTGGTGTGGCAATGAAACTTTTGTCAATAATTTCTCTCTCGGGGAGGGGAGGGAGAGGGGATGCAAAAACATTAATGACGAAGTGTTGTGTGTGGCACTTACCAGACAAATGACGACGGTCAATGGGTAGCGCGAAGTGTTGTGTGTGGCACTTACCAGACAAATGACGACGGTCAATGGGTAGCGCGAAGTGTTGTGTGTGGCACTTACCAGACAAATGACGACGGTCAATGGGTAGCGCGAAGTGTTGTGTGTGGCACTTACCAGACAAATGACGACGGTCAATGGGTAGCGCGAAGTGTTGTGTGTGGCACTTACCAGACAAATGACGACGGTCAATGGGTAGCGCGAAGTGTTGTGTGTGGCACTTACCAGACAAATGACGACGGTCAATGGGTAGCGCGAGTCCAACACAGTCACAATCATTCTCTTGTATCGTGATCCTGACACTGGGTGTTTATCGCACAGTGGTCCTGACACTGGGTGTTTATCGCACAGTGATCCTGACACTGGGTGTTTATCGCACAGTGGTCCTGACACTGGGTGTTTATCGCACAGTGGTCCTGACACTGGGTGTTTATCGCACAGTGGTCCTGACACTGGGTGTTTATCGCACAGTGGTCCTGACACTGGGTGTTTATCGCACAGTGGTCCTGACACTGGGTGTTTATCGCACAGTGGTCCTGACACTGGGTGTTTATCGCACAGTGATCCTGACACTGGGTGTTTATCGCACAGTGATCCTGACACTGGGTGTTTATCGCACAGTGGTCCTGACACTGAGTGTTTATCGCACAGTGGTCCTGACACTGGGTGTTTATCGCACAGTGGTCCTGACACTGGGTGTTTATCGCACAGTGGTCCTGACACTGGGTGTTTATCGCACAGTGGTCCTGACACTGGGTGTTTATCGCACAGTGATCCTGACACTGCGTGTTTATCGCACAGTGGTCCTGGCACAGGGTGTTTATCGCACAGTGGTCCTGACACTGGGTGTTTATCGCACAGTGGTCCTGACACTGGGTGTTTATCGCACAGTGGTCCTGACACTGGGTGTTTATCGCACAGTGGTCCTGACACTGGGTGTTTATCGCACAGTGGTCCTGACACTGGGTGTTTATCGCACAGTGGTCCTGACACTGGGTGTTTATCGCACAGTGGTCCTGACACTGGGTGTTTATCGCACAGTGGTCCTGACACTGGGTGTTTATCGCACAGTGGTCCTGACACTGGGTGTTTATCGCACAGTGGTCCTGACACTGGGTGTTTATCGCACAGTGGTCCTGACACTGGGTGTTTATCGCACAGTGGTCCTGACACCGGGTGTTTATCGCACAGTGATCCTGACACTGGGTGTTTATCGCACAGTGGTCCTGACACCGGATGTTTATCGCACAGTGGTCCTGACACTGGGTGTTTATCGCACAGTGATCCTGACACTGGGTGTTTATCGCACAGTGGTCCTGACACTGGGTGTTTGTTGTACAGTGGTCCTGACACTGGGTGTTTATCGCACAGTGGTCCTGACACTGGGTGTTTGTTGTACAGTGGTCCTGACACTGCGTGTTTATCGCACAGTGGTCCTGACACTGGGTGTTTATCGCACAGTGGTCCTGACACTGGGTGTTTATCGCACAGTGATCCTGACACTGGGTGTTTATCGCACAGTGATCCTGACACTGGGTGTTTATCGCACAGTGGTCCTGACACTGGGTGTTTATCGCACAGTGGTCCTGACACTGGGTGTTTATCGCACAGTGATCCTGACACTGGGTGTTTATCGCACAGTGATCTTGACACTGGGTGTTTATCGCACAGTTATCCTGACACTGGGTGTTTATCGCACAGTGATCCTGGCACTGGGTGTTTATCGCACAGTGATCCTGACACTGGGTGTTTATCGCACAGTGATCCTGGCACTGGGTGTTTATCGCACAGTGGTCCTGGCACTGGGTGTTTATCGCACAGTGGTCCTGACACTGGGTGTTTATCGCACAGTGGTCCTGACACTGGGTGTTTATCGCACAGTGGTCCTGACACTGGGTGTTTATCGCACAGTGGTCCTGACACTGGGTGTTTATCGCACAGTGGTCCTGACACTGGGTGTTTATCGCACAGTGGTCCTGACACTGGGTGTTTATCGCACAGTGGTCCTGACACTGGGTGTTTATCGCACAGTGGTCCTGACACTGGGTGTTTATCGCACAGTGGTCCTGACACTGGGTGTTTATCGCACAGTGGTCCTGACACTGGGTGTTTATCGCACAGTGGTCCTGACACTGGGTGTTTATCGCACAGTGGTCCTGACACTGGGTGTTTATCGCACAGTGGTCCTGGCACTGGGTGTTTATCGCACAGTGGTCCTGACACCGGATGTTTATCGCACAGTGGTCCTGACACCGGATGTTTATCGCACAGTGGTCCTGACACTGGGTGTTTATCGCACAGTGGTCCTGACACCGGATGTTTATGGTACAGTGGTCCTGACACTGGGTGTTTGTTGTAAAGTGGTCCTGGCACTAAGTGTACGGGTGTTTATCATACAGTGGTCCTCTCACTGGGTATATGGGTGGTTATTGTACATTGGTCCTGACACTGGGTGTATAGATGTTGTTCATACAGTGGTCCTGACACTGGGTGTATGGGTGTTTATCGTACAGTGGTCCTGACACTGGGTGTATGGGTGTTTATCGTACAGTGGACCTAACACTGGATGTATGGATGTTGTTCATACAGTGGTCCTGACACTAGGTGTATGGATGTGGTTCATACAGTGGTCCTGACACTAGGTGTATGGGTGTTTATTATACAGTGGTCCTGAAACTGGGTGTACGGTTGTTTATTTTATATTGGTCCTGACACAAGATGTGTTCATATAGTGGTCCTGACACAGGGTGTATAGATGTTCTTCATGCAGTGGTCCTGACACTGGGTGTATGGGTGTTTATCGTACAGTGGTCCTAACACTAGGTGTATGGGTGTTTATCGTACAGTGGTCCTAACACTAGGTGTATGGGTGTTTATTGTACAGTGGCCCTAACACTAGGTGTATGGGTGTTTATTGTACAGTAGTCCTGGCACTAGGTGTATGGGTGTTTATTGTACAGTGGTCCTGACACTGGGTGTATGGGTGTTTATTGTACAGTGGCCCTAACACTGGATGTATGGGTGTTTATTGTACAGTGGTCCTGACACTGGATGTATGGGTGTTTATTGTACAGTGGTCCTGACACTGGGTGTATGGGTGTTTATTGTACAGTGGTCCTAACACTGGGTGTATGGGTGTTTATTGTACAGTGGTCCTGACACTGGATGTATGGGTGTTTATCGTACAGTGGTCCTGAAACTGGGTGCACGGGTGTTTATTTTATCTTGGTCCTGACACAAGATGTGCTCATATAGTGGTCCTGACACAGGGTGTATAGATGTTCTTCATGCAGTGGTCCTGACACTGGGTGTATGGGTGTTTATTGTACAGTGGTCCTGACACTGAGTGTATGGTTGTTTATCGTACAGTGGTCCTGACACTGGGTGTATGGGTGTTTATCGTACTGTGGTCCTGACACTGGGTGTATGGGTGTTAATCGTACAGTGGTCCTGACACTGGGTGTATGGGTGTTTATCATACAGTGGTCCTGACACTGGGTGTATGGGTGTTTATTGTACAGTGGTCCTGACACTGGATGTATGGGTGTTAATCGTACAGTGGTCTTGACACTGGGTGTATGGGTGTTTATTGTACAGTGGTCCTGACACTGGGTGTATGGGTGTTTATTGTACAGTGGTCCTAACACTGGATGTATGGGTGTTAATCGTACAGTGGTCCTAACACTGGATGTATTGGGGTTTATTGTACAGTGGTCCTGACACTGGGTATATGGGTGTTTATTGTACAGTGGTCCTGACACTGGATGTATGGGGGTTTATTGTACAGTGGTCCTGACACTGGGTATATGGGTGTTTATTGTACAGTGGTCCTAACACTGGATGTATGGGGGTTTATTGTACAGTGGTCCTAACACTGGATGTATGGGGGTTTATTGTACAGTGGTCCTAACACTGGATGTATGGGTGTTTATCGTACAGTGGTCCTGACACTGGGTGTATGGGTGTTTATCGTACAGTGGTCCTGACACTGGGTGTATGGGTGTTTATCATACTGTGGTCCTAACACTGGGTGTATGGGTGTTTATCGTACAGTGGTCCTAACACTGGATGTATGGGTGCTTCTTGTACCAAGGGGCCGGCGCTGACTCTCAAAACAGAATGAGTTTCTCCGTCACCTGTACAAAACAGAATGAGTTCCCCCGTCACCTGTACAAAACAGAATGAGTTCCTCCGTCACCTGTACAAAACAGAATGAGTTCCTCCGTCACCTGTACAAAAGAAGAAACAGACGTACGTCATCTAAGACACAAAACTGTTAGATGAGTCATGTGACATCAGAGGTGCGAACAGGTCAGTAAACCGGGCCTATAATAGTGTTAACGAAAATGTGCGTGTTCTAAACCCGAACCCAAAAGTTAAGCAACCTGTCATAAAACAATACATTTATTCACGTGCTAATGTCCTCGGACTTTGCAGTTTTAGTTGACCCACTTAGCTTATCGTGTGTGTCAGTATTTTCAAGAGGAGTGGAACAGTTTGTACCAGGACAAGTTCAAACGGCTAGTCCGCAGCAACCCTGTTCCGGGACCGTCGCTTCTCTCTGCTCCTGCGACGACGTCCAATCGGGCTAACCGAGACCGAGCCGAGCTAAATGATACCTAAGAAGGAAAAAACACAAATACTCGGTGACAAGGAAAGTGGACAGTTGCGAACAACTTTGAGGTCCCCGTGTTATTTCACAGTGTGCACAGAAGCGATGAAAACTGTCGCATTCACCAGCACAGTACATTTTCAGCCTGTTTAGATAGTATTGCCTGCATGAGTTGTCTCCCTTGCCGCAACAAGCACGTATTTTTCGTGGCAGAGCACAAAGCTTTCACGAAAAATGCATGCTTGCTTGCTGCGGGTCTGTGTATGCATGGCGGGTCTGTGTATGCATGGCGGGTCTGTGTATGCATGGCGGATTTGTCGTGAAGAATGTGCAGTGGGTGTTGAGTGAGACTAACAACAGGAAATTGTTGCTGTCAACAGTTAATGAGTAAATCACGTGATTACGTCCATGTGTGACTGCTGAAAGTCATGAGGCGAGTAATGACGTTGTCATTTCGTCATCTGCCCTCACGATGCCACAAGATGTGTAATGTAGCGTATTGACGTGCTGTTGACACCAAGCGATCAGTCTCCATTAAACAAGCGTTTTCCCCGCTCTGTCTGTACAAGTCCTGTCATGTGTGTGACAGTAGCCATATAGTCCAGTGCTGATGTGCTGGCGGCGTTGTGTGGTGACCACTGTGTATTCAGGAGAAAGTAATGGGTTGGGGTAGCGTCATCAGTCATATTCGGTTTTCACACACAATGTCTACGTGAAATGTAGTCTATCTGTTTTACTTTATAAGCATGCGATCTTTTTTTTCTTTTTTTTCTTTTTGTAAGTGCAGCTTCAATCAGTCAAGTGCGCCACCCCCAACTATGGTTGTGAACGTATTACAAACACACCCGCAGGCGCGCGCGCACACACACACACACACACACACACACACACACACACACACACACACACACACACACACACACACACGTATTACAAACACACCCGCAGGCGCGCGCGCACGCACGCACACACACACACACACACACACACACACACACACACACACACACACACACACACACACACACACACACACACTGACACACACACACACACGCACGCACACACGCGCGCACACAAACTGTGTCAAGGTCAAACATTTGTAGTTCCATTTGCAACTGAGCGTGTCTGGAACATCAAACATGCATAGGAGGAAACAAATGTGAGTCTATCACGTACTGATCTGTTTAGGAATACGCATTATGGTGAGCATCAATTTGCAAATACTAGTTCGCACTACAGACAGTCAAACAAATACCGTCGTAATAATGCTTTAAATGTTTTTAGAGAAGTTGCTGACTTTATAGGCATCGGAAGTGAGTTCCACAGTGATGCTCCAGCAAATGTGAGACCAGTTTTATAAAGGCCAATACGAGGTAGGGGTAGCGTCAAAATACCGTTCCTCGAGGTCCGTCCACAGTCATGCCGTGAAGTAAAGAAGGATGATAAGTATTGCGGAGCTGAGTCGTTTAGAATTTTGTGCATTAAAACACATTTATTGTATATGAGCTGTTGTTGAAGGGGGAGTATACCAAGGGAGAGAGAGAGAGAGCATATGAACTATGATAAATATCAGTTGAGAAATAAGACGAACACATGGTCAAAGAGGAAATTGTTGGTAATAAAGCAGTGAGTAATTGTGTTTGTTGTTGTCTAATCCCATTCGCTAATAAGAAATAACTCACCTGTGTTTGTGTTTGCCAGTGATTCTGTGCATGTCTGAAAACCACAACGCAGTGCACGAAATAAAGCAATCCGCTGACTGGGAAAAGCGTTGTACAGCGGCAGTAGGAGAGTGGCCGGGAGGCGGACAGTGAGCGTCCCGCTAGCAGCCGACACTGTGACAGAGAGAGAGAGAGACAGCACTATACACACGGGGCAGGGCCACGCCCGCCTGGGTTCGTCTCCGCCAGTTCGGACAACCTTGTTTGATTGAAAATCCCCGAGGGTTCAGGTTCGGGACTGCTGGCCGCTGTGTCACAACGCACCTCCATAGCATCATCATACCACCATCCTCATAATTATGCATCATAAAATAATAAAACAACTATTGGCCGCTGTGTCTTTCGCTAAGTTCTCCCGTGACGTTCACTAGCTAAGTTCTCCCTTGACGTTCACTGGTTAAGTTCTCCCGTGACGTTCACTAGCTCAGTTCTCCCGTGACGTTCACTAGCTAAGTTCTCCCGTGACGTTCACTAGCTAAGTTTTCCCGTGACGTTCACTGGTTAAGTTCTCCCGTGACGTTCACTAGCTAAGTTGTCCCGTGACGTTCACTAGCTAAGTTCTCCCGTGAAGTTCACTGAGTTCTCCCGTGACGTTCACTAGCTAAGTTCTCCCGTGACGTTCACTGAGTTCTCCCGTGACAGAGGAGATTGTGGCCCGTGTTCATTCCGGTACCTGAAGGTTCTGTCTTGGGTGGATGAGGTAATGAGTAACGGGTAACGGGTACATCAACTCTAGCACAGGCCCTAATGTTGACCAGTCATATGATCACCCGAGTGTACCTATCTACCCCAGTATGGATTATATATCCCCATACCCCTGTCATACACAACAACACGTGATATGTCTTTCGCTAATCATACACAAGCCTGTGCGCACACAGACACAAGCACTGCATTCCTACCATGTGTGTGTGTGTGCGTGTGTGTGTGTGTGTGTGTGTGGTGTGTGTGTGTGTGTGTGTGTGTGTGTGTGTGTGGTGTGTGTGTGTGTGTGTGTGTGTGTGTGTGTGTGTATGTGTGTGTGTGTGTGTGTGTGTGTGTGTGTGTGTGCGTGTGTGTGTGTGTGTGTGTGTGTGTGTGTGTGTGTGTGTGTGTGTGTGTGTGTGTCCGTCCGTCCTACTACTACTACTTGTTTTTAAGCAAACCCAGAAACTGTGATTTCA
Source organism: Batillaria attramentaria (assembly GCA_018292915.2). NCBI lineage: Eukaryota > Metazoa > Mollusca > Gastropoda > Batillariidae > Batillaria > Batillaria attramentaria. The sequence continues at coordinate 102,430 of JACVVK020000143.1, forward strand.
AAAATGCCCAGAGCTCGGGATAGACCCTAATCACTAAATCAGTTTAATCAACAAAAGCTTTACGATTAGTGTTCAACAAATACTGTTACTGGGACCGTCAACCTTCACTGAACTGCTTAATGGCCTCTCTGTTGTACATTAACCACTGTGTGTTCACTGTCTGTCAACGTCATCATTCAATTTCCAGGCCACTCTATGACCAGGTTACCATGACAGCACCACTGTCCCAGTGGACTGGTGTGACTGAACGCTAATGCTTCACACACACACACACACACACACACACACACACACACACACACACACACACACACACACACACACACATCATCATCATCATCATCATCATCACTCACCCCCATTACCGTCACCGTCGTTACGATTATCATCATAGTCATGGATCATGATGATGATGATGAAGATGACGAAGTTCCAACAGACACTGACGGCTCCTGTCACCATCCACGGACAAACAATCGTGCGGGTAAACAAGTATTACCAGTGCACGTGTCCTTACAGCTTGCACTTTCCTTTCAAACTTGATACATGTAACTGGAGACAGACAGACAAACAGTCAGTCAGACAGACAGACAGACAGACAGTCAGACAGACAGACAGACAGTCAGACAGACAGACAGTCACAGAGAGAGAGAGAGAGAGAGAGATCTACTGACGCCGTCCTTTGCTCGTTCCGTTTGCTCACTGAATAACAAAAACGCCTTTGCTCACCACTCACATTTACCTTTGGCCGCAGCTAACCTCGCCCTTTGCCTGATTCTGATTGTTCCTAACAGCTTCACCTGATTGTTCTTCATCCACTCCTAACACCGTCCTCGTTCTTTATCCGCTCTTAACAACGTCCTCGTCCTCATTTGACTAACACCATTCGTCGTCATCTGCTCATATCATCTTCTACCCATGGTTAACATTATTCTTCGCCAACAACTGATTTCATCCTCTACCCATGGTTAACATCACTCTTCGCCAACAACGGAATATATCATACCCTACCCATGGTTAACATCACCGATTCTTCGCCAGCAACTGATATCATCTTCTACCCATGGTTAACATTATTCTTCGCCATCTGCTGATATCATCCTCTACTGACCCATGGCTATCATCATTCTTCGCCAACTGCTGATATCATCCTCTACTGACCCATGGCTATCATCATTCTTCGCCAACTGCTGATATCATCCTCTACTGACCCATGGCTATCATCATTCTTCGCCAACTGCTGATATCATCCTCTACTGACCCATGGCTATCATCAACTGCTGGTGTCATCCTCTACTGACCCATGGCTATCATCATTCTTCGCCAACTGCTGATATCATCCTTTACTGACCCATGGCTATCATCATTCTTCGCCAACTGCTGATATCATCCTCTACTGACCCATGGCTATCATCAACTGCTGATATCATCCTCTACTGACCCATGGCTATCATCAACTGCTGATATCATCCTCTACTGACCCATGGCTATCATCATTCTTCGCCATCTGCTGATATCATCCTCTACTGACCCATGGCTATCATCATTCTTCGCCATCTGCTGATATCATCCTCTACTGACCCATGGCTATCATCATTCTTCGCCAACTGCTGATATCATCCTCTACTGACCCATGGCTATCATCATTCTTCGCCAACTGCTGATGTCATCCTCTACTGACCCATGGCTATCATCATTCTTCGCCAACTGCTGATATCATCCTCTACTGACCCATGGCTATCATCAACTGCTGGTGTCATCCTCTACTGACCCATGGCTATCATCAACTGCTGGTGTCATCCTCTACTGACCCATAGCTATCATCAACTGCTGGTGTCATCCTCTACTGACCCATGGCTATCATCAACTGCTGGTGTCATCCTCTACTGACCCATGGCTATCATCAACTGCTGGTGTCATCCTCTACTGACCCATGGCTATCATCAACTGCTGGTGTCATCCTCTACTGACCCATGGCTATCATCAACTGCTGGTGTCATCCTCTACTGACCCATGGCTATCATCAACTGCTGGTGTCATCCTCTACTGACCCATGGCTATCATCAACTGCTGATATCAACCTCTACTGACCCATGGCTATCATCAACTGCTGGTGTCATCCTCTACTGACCCATGGCTATCACCAACTGCTGATATCATCCTCTACTGACCCATGGCTATCACCAACTGCTGATGTCATCCTCTACTGACCCATGGCTATCATCAACTGCTGATGTCATCCTCTACTGACCCATGGCTATCATCAACTGCTGATATCATCCTCTACTGACCCATGGCTATCATCAACTGCTGATATCATCCTCTACTGACCCATGGCTATCATCAACTGCTGATGTCATCCTCTACTGACCCATGGCTATCATCAACTGCTGGTGTCATCCTCTACTGACCCATGGCTATCATCAACTGCTGATATCATCCTCTACTGACCCATGGCTATCATCAACTGCTGATATCATCCTCTACTGACCCATGGCTATCATCAACTGCTGATGTCATCCTCTACTGACCCATGGCTATCATCAACTGCTGGTGTCATCCTCTACTGACCCATGGCTATCATCAACTGCTGGTGTCATCCTCTACTGACCCATGGCTATCATCAACTGCTGGTGTCATCCTCTACTGACCCATGGCTATCATCAACTGCTGGTGTCATCCTCTACTGACCCATGGCTATCATCAACTGCTGGTGTCATCCTTTGCCCATGGTTGACAGCAGCTAACAATTGTTTTGTTTTTTCCCCAAATATCATCGTACAAACAAATTTTCAAAAATGATTTTTAAAAAACTGAATCGTCCCCGACTACAAGAAACCCCACTATAAAGGCACTCTGCTGGGGTGTTGTCTCCCACACTGGCTGGTAGGCGGTTGTACGAGAGAAGGGTCGATAAGCATAAAGTGACAAACTATTGTTTATGGCGGCTTTCACCTAAACGGGTCTGATTAGTACAATGGGACTGTAGCGTTGTATACACACAAGTCGTGTTGTAGCCAGTTGGCCGGGTACTGGGGACAGATGGTTCGAGATGCAGGCTGTGAAACCACTAAGGAAGGGTTAGAGAAAAATCGAAGCGTTACTTGTTTACCGTCCTCTCGGCGCTGGTTCAGTTGAAATCCCTGTAGTGATGGCCCGGAGAGAGGGTATTACAATCACCGGCTACACAAATCACCGAGTCTCCTTTTAATGTCACAATGTGACGTCCGATCGCTGGCGAGGATTAATTGGTCTACACAGTAGCGGGCTGTTAATTATTGATTAACCTTTCAAACTGAGCCTCCTAATGTTCGGATGGCAGTTCACAAACGCCGGATACTTTTACGCTTCTCCATCCACTATCACTATGTGTGGGTGTCATTCCGGCATTTTTCATCTTTGTTCGGTGATTGCAAAAGCGGTTACTGACAGGGCGGGAGTAATATCCCAATCTCAGTAGTGTTATGATGGTGATCCCAGCACTGAGTCAGCAGCTACCTTGTCTCTCTCACTCCCCGGCCACACTGACCGTCACTAACCCGCTCTAGGTTAGGATTAACACTGAAGAGGCCATCAAGGCAAGTCTGGTTTGTTGTTGTTGTTGCTGCTGTTTTGTTGTTGTTGTTGTTGTTGTTGGAAAAGTCGGAAAATGTGGTGCAAACCTGATACACTTACCACAACTTGACTCAGTGACTAGCATTTCAAGGGAAATTCGTTTAATAACATCATTCTGTCCTCTTTACTTCAGTTACTGATCAGTCGCGCCTCAGTTTCAGTCAGTGTCCTCTCAGTGTGACCTCCAGCCTCAGTTTCAGTCAGTGTCCTCTCAGTGTGACCTCCAGCCTCAGTTTAAATCTCCGCCTCTGTGACTAACTTCCACTGAGTCTCAGTTTCAACTGACGAGTGATGTCCCCTATGACCTCCAGCCTCAGTTAAAAACAAGTTCTCTGTGATCTACAACCTAATTTAACTGAGTATCCTCTGTGACCCAGTTTCATTTAAATATCACCTGTGACCTCAAGAGAAGCTGCGGTTCTTGGTCAAACCAGCCTGACCTTCAGCACCTGACTGACCTCTGCAATACGCACCGCGCCAAGTGTAAGGTAAGGGAGACTACCCAGTAATTTCACTATTTCCCAATAGAAATTGTTATTCCCCTTAGTTCAGTTCCTCCACGACCGGTGTCATAAAGTTGTTAACCCTGTACCCGGGGCCGACGCTACTCTAGGCCCCTGCGACGGCCAAGTCGGGCTAACCGAGACCGAGCCGAGATAAGTTATAGCTAAGAAGGAAAAAAAAAAATAAAATACTCGGTGACAAGAAAAGTGAACAGTTGTGAACAACTTTGAGGTCCCCGTGTTATTTCACAGTGTGCACAGAAGCGAGGAATTGTCAAATTCACCGGCACAGTGAATTTTCAGTATGGCTCGGAGATTATTGTGCGCGGGAGTTATTTCCCTTGAAAACAAAAGCAGACGTTTTCCCCCCGGGGAATTTCGGCCACACCTGTTAAAAACATCGTCTCCTCCAAAACCAGGCTACGGTATTATTTTGTTATGCTCACAACATTATCAGTACAGCTTAGCAAGGCGTTTCCAAATAATCAAGTGCTCTTGAACATTATGCAGCCCGAAATTAACGTCTGCCGTACAGGACGTCAAACACCCAAACACCCACCCCTCTGCTGTACGCCTGTACTTTCTCTTTCGCTTAGTGTACAAACATAGCTGACAACGCCTGCAAAGAAGGTAACAGAAAAAAAAAGTATTAACATACATGCTGTGAACCTCCTTGAAGAGGACGGAAACTTGAGATGGCATCAGTCTGTGTACAGACGATAACTTGATTCAGTAAGAAAGTCACTGTCAGCAGCTGTCAAGGCACACGCAGAGACAGGTAGAAAATGCTATGTAGTAAGCAATGACTGAAGTTTGGAATCAATTAGCAAAGACCTAAAGATCTCAGTTGACATAAGGGAATGACGTTACCGACGCCGGACTGAGAGATAAAATGCAGCTACAAAGAAACTGCCCCAACATCCATCTTTTCTGTTATTAATGCCTGAAACCAAAGTCAAGACAATATGTCATCCTTTATGTCATCCTCTGTGTGTGTGTGTGTGTGTGTGTGTGTGTGTGTGTGTGTGTGTGAGAGAGAGAGAGAGAGAGAGAGAGAGAGAGAGATCCAACTGTAATCACTGAGCAAGACACTGACCCAGCGGCAGTGACTGATTCACACTTGAACACACTGAGATCCGGCGCCTGTCACGTGTGGTGTACACGTCAAGTTGTGTGCAGTGGTTGGGTGGGTGTTTGGCAGTTTAACGTACCGTTTCCACCACGTAAGGGTGATGTCAAAAGACGGGGCAACGCGGACTGAGACAAAAAGGCCAGCACAAATATTCGGCCCCCGCCGGGATTCGAACCCGGCCCACCCCATTGAGAGTCCCGGGCAACGCTCTACCATTCGGCTACAGTATACTGGCTCCTAAGTTGTGTGTAGTTATGACACACAAACAACAATGTCATGGCCCGGTATCATGATTCTACACAGTCATGTTACTGTATACTGGGGGTGTAACTTAAGGGGATGGCCAGGTATTCTACACAGTCATGTTACTGTATACTGGGGGTGTAACTTAAGGGGATGGCCAGGTATTCTACACAGTGACAGTCATGCTACTGTATAGTCACGGCCGGTATAAGTTATAGGCGGGACGGCCCGGTATTCTGCACAGTCATGCTACTGTATAGTCTAACTTACAGGGACGGCCCGGTATTCTACACAGTCATGCTACTGTATAGTCTAACATGGAGAGGCGGCCCGGTATTCTACACAGCCATGCTACTGTATAGTCTAACTTACAGGGACGGCCCGGTATTCTACACAGTCATGCTACTGTATAGTCTAACATGGAGAGGCGGCCCGGTATTCTACACAGTCATGCTATTGTATAGTCTAACTTACAGGGACGGCCCGGTATTCTACACAGTCATGCTACTATATAGTCTAACATGGAGGGACGGCCCGGTATTCTACACAGTCATGCTACTGTATAGTCTAACTTACATGGATGGCCCGGTATTCTACACAGTCATGCAACTGTATAGTCTAACTTGGAGAGGCGGCCCGGTATTCTACACAGTCATGCTACTGTACAGTCTAACTTACAGGGATGGCCCGGTATTCTACACAGTCATGCAACTGTATAGTCTAACTTGGAGAGGCGGCCCGGTATTCTACACAGTCATGCTACTGTACAGTCTAACTGAAAGGTATTCTACACAATCATGCTACTGTATAGTCTAACTTAAAGGTATTCTACACAGCCATGCTACTGTATAGTCTAACTTGGAGGGACGGCCCGGTATTCAGGCACAGCCATGCTACTGTATGGTCTAACATGGAGGGACGGCCCGGTATTCTACACAACCATGCTACTGTATAGTCTAACACGGAGGGACGGCCCGGTATTCTACACAACCATGCTACTGTATAGTCTAACATGGAGGGACGGCCCGGTATTCTACACAGTCATGCTACTGTATAGTCTAACTTGGAGGGACGGCCCGGTATTCTACACAGCCATGCTACTGTATAGTCTAACTTGGAGGGACGGCCCGGTATTCTACACAGCCATGCTACTGTATAGTCTAACTTGGAGGGACGGCCCGGTATTCTACACAGTCATGCTACTGTATAGTCTAACTTGGAGGGACGGCCCGGTATTCTACACAGCCATGCTACTGTATAGTCTAACTTGGAGGGACGGCCCGGTATTCTACACAGCCATGCTACTGTATAGTCTAACTTGGAGGGACGGCCCGGTATTCTACACAGCCATGCTACTGTATAGTCTAACTTGGAGGGACGGCCCGGTATTCTACACAGCCATGCTACTGTATAGTCTAACTTGGAGGGACGGCCCGGTATTCTACACAGTCATGCTACTGTATAGTCTAACTTGGAGGGACGGCCCGGTATTCTACACAGTCATGCTACTGTATAGTCTAACTTGGAGGGACGGCCCGGTATTCTACACAGCCATGCTACTGTATAGTCTAACTTGGAGGGACGGCCCGGTATTCTACACAGTCATGCTACTGTATAGTCTAACTTGGAGGGACGGCCCGGTATTCTACACAACCATGCTACTGTATAGTCTAACTTGGAGGGACGGCCCGGTATTCAGGCACAGCCATGCTACTGTATAGTCTAACTTGAAGGGACGGCCCGGTATTCTACACAGCCATGCTACTGTATAGTCTAACTTGGAGGGACGGCCCGGTATTCTACACAGTCATGCTACTGTATAGTCTAACTTGGAGGGACGGCCCGGTATTCTACACAGCCATGCTACTGTATAGTCTAACATGGAGGGACGGCCCGGTATTCTACACAGTCATGCTACTGTATAGTCTAACTTGGAGGGACGGCCCGGTATTCTACACAGCCATGCTACTGTATAGTCTAACTTGAAGGGACGGCCCGGTATTCTACACAGCCATGCCACTGTATAGTCTAACTTGGAGGGACGGCCCGGTATTCTACACAGCCATGCCACTGTATAGTCTAACTTGGAGGGACGGCCCGGTATTCTACACAGTCATGCTACTGTATAGTCTAACATGGAGGGACGGCCCGGTATTCTACACAGCCATGCTACTGTATAGTCTAACTTGGAGGGACGGCCCGGTATTCAGGCACAGCCATGCTACTGTATATTTTTTTTTTTAATTCTGTTTCTGTCGGGTTTTTTTTTTTTTACATGTCAAGACAATATACTTACATAACATATACATGTGTATGCCAAATAGAATAATATATGTGTTGACAAAGAAGAAACAAAAACACACAGAAAAAAAAAAACAGAAAAAAGCAAAAAACAAAAAAACAAGCATACACAAAAAAAAAGAGAAAAAGATGAGTTCACAAAACAGTGTACATAATACACATATTCACGCGCACGCTGACATGGGTAGAGTCAGGTTACAAAGATATCTTGGCATATAATTATGTGATTTTGAACACAATACACGTGATTCTTACATGATGATATTATATTCTCTGTGATAACTCTATCGGGGAGACAACCATGTTGGTTTGCTGTATATGTCCCAAGAGTGGTTTTTTCCCCTTTCAGTTCAAGTTCTATCAGTAATGCCCATTTCACCCACTCACACACACACACATAATTATACACCCATGATCGGTCTTATTGATACGATTAGTGATAAGGAGGTGGTGTTTTTATCGGGGGAATACAGTTATACCCCCTCAAGTGCACAGTACTTTGGTACAAGTAAAAGGTGTGGGGAAGTATGTTGTAGTACTTGTCTCAGTTAACTCTAGTAACATAGGGCAACCATTTCTCTACCGGCAAATTTATGTGACATTAATTTTCGGGCTGCTACAAGCTTCTCAACTGAATATCTTGACTTGAGGACTTGTACATAGTTATTTAGTGTGGGAGCCGTGTCTTTCAGACTACATGTATATATAAAGTATTTAGCCACCAGTAAAATAAATTCTATAGCTTGATCTGTTTTAATGTTTTCCGAAGTTCCAAACCAGTAATACAAGTGTCCCTGTTGGTACAAATCTTACTGTATGGCTACATGAATTGTGCAACCATGATCTAAACTCCTCCCAAAATTTTTGAACCATTTCACAGTGCCAGAAGAGATGTTCTATTGTCTGTTCCTCGTGGTTACATAAGGAACAAGTTGACGAATCAATTAACTTACGAAGGTGAAGGTATCTTTTTGCTGGGATCACTCTATGTAGTACACGCAGTTGAAACCAACGTATCTGATTATCACATGTACATGAGTAGCACTTTTTGGCTCACTTGTGTAACAAAGTGAGTCTATGTAGTAACCCACCGTCGTCTGTGTGTGTGTGTGTGTGTGTGTGTGTGTGTGTGTGTGTGTGTGTGTGTGTGTGTGTGTGTGTGTGTGTGTCTGTCTGTCTGTCTGTCTGTCTGTCTGTCTGTGGGTCTGTGTCCGCAGTAAACCTTAACATTGGCCTTTTCTCAAAATCTACAAATAGCAGAGACACCAAACATGGCATGCTGATAGACAGCCATAAGACCTTTCAAAACATACCATATTGGTTGACCTTGACCCAAGGTCAAGGCCACTAATGCTGTCTGTTTGGAAATATTACATTGGCAATTTCTCAGAATCTAGCAAAGCCAGAGACATCAAACTTTGCATGGTGATAGAGATTGACAACACCTTTACTGACATACCTGTATTCAGTGACTTTGAATCAAGGTCAAGGCCGTACAAGCTGTTTTGCGGAAAACCGTCCAAAACCTTAACATTGGCATTTTCTCATAAACAATGAATAGCAGAGGCACCAAACTTGGTTTGCTGACAGACAGCCATAACACCTTTCAAAACATATCATATTGATTGACCTTGACCCAAGGTCAAGGTCACTAAAGCTGTCTGAAAATTTTTCATTGGCATTTTCTCAGAATCTAGAAAAGCCAGAGACATCAAACTTTGCATGATTATAGACATTGACAAGACTTTTACAGACATACCTGTATTCGGTGACTTTGAGTCAAGGTCAAGGCCATAGAAGCTGTTTGCAGAAAAGCTTCCAAAACCTTAACATTGGCATTTTCTCAGAGACAATAAACAGCAGAAGCTCCAAACCTGGCTTGCTGATAGACAGCAGTAAGACCTCCCAATACATACCATTTTGAATGACCTTGACTGAAGGTCAAGGTCAAAAAACTGTCTCTCATTGGAAATTTAAAATCGCCATTTTCTGAGAATCTAGAGGTACCAGAGGAATCAAACTTTGCATGGTGATAGACATTGACAAAACCTGTACTGGCATACTTGTATTCAATTTCCTTGACTCAAGGTCAAGGCCACTCAAGACGTTTTGCGGAAACTAACGTTAGCATTTGGAAACAACAAACAGCAGAGGCACCAAATAAGGCACAATGATAGACAGAAATGAGACCTATGCACAATGATAGACAGAAATGAGACCTATACTCAAGGTCAAGGTCATTACAGCTGTCTGTTGTGAAATTTTACATTACCATTTGTACAGAAACTACAAAACTAGAGCTATCAAACTTGGCATAATGATAGTCATTGATAAGCTCTTACAGATCTCATTCGAATGACCTTGACCCAAGGTCAGGGTCATACAAGCTGTCCTGGGAAAACTGATATATTGCCATTTTCCGTTTTCTTAGGGACTATGAACACAAGAGACACCTTACTTCAGGATAGATAGTGATAAGAGTTTTACAAACATACTCTTTTGAATGACCTTGACCCATCTCACAAGTGAACCAAGGAGGCTTTGCTCCTCTAGTTCAATTCAATTAAATTCAATTCAATTCAATATAACTTTATTGTCTGTCGATGGCAGAAAATTTTCTTCTGGCTCGCACACACACACACACACACACACACACACACACACACACACACACACACACACACACACACACACATTAATTTATCTAGACATATAAATCCATACATATTAAACACAGATCCTTAAAGTTAAAGATATTCTCCCAGTCAAGGCCCTCACTCATATTTTCTATTCCACTTGGGGAGAACTGTAGGTATTGACTGACTGTCTTTAAGTTTCATCTGTATAGTTTTACTGCCTTTTGAAATACATGTCCATATAATGCTCTTCATTTCTCCTGTGGGAGGAGACAACTCCAACCCCAGTGTATGTCTATGCTGCTGTATGACATGTATTATGCCATGGTACACTAAAAGGTTTGTTCCTGTAATACTGGGATACTGTCTGATAAAGTTATCATATGAGTAAAAACTACCATCCTCGTTTTGTAAATCTCTCACTTGAATCACATCAGCATCGACCCATTGCTTCATATATACCACCGTCTTATTTCTTACTATATGGGTATTGTAATGGAAAAATACCCCTGGAAATTCTTTCTCATTTGCTGGTCTACATTTCAAGGTTAGTTTTCTGTAGTGCCTGAAAACGTCTTGCCGGAAGGGATTGTGGACTCTGCTAAGCAAAACATTAGCATATTCCCCTCCTAATTTCCTGATGTTAGCTATTGGTGGGTACATAACAGAAATCAGTTTTGAAAAAGGAGAGTTATTTTCAAACCTTCGTAGCCAGCTTATTTTCATCGACGCCAGATAGACATTCATGTCACACATTTGAAGACCACCTTCGCTGTCTGGTCTGATCACTACTGATTTTTTAATTTTTGCACATTTTCCATCCCAAAGAAATGAATAAAACTCCTTTTCCAGTTTGTTTAGTAATAGTGGGGTGGATCAGGAATGTTCATGAATGAATAAGTTAATTTTGATATTGCAAGTGTTTTTATTACCGTAATTTTCCCATGGGTAAGATGTCTCCTCTTCCACCTACCAAGAATTTTCTTTAGTTCTTCAAGTTTACCTTCCATAGTTCAGGCTGTATTATTTGATCCCATGTTGGTTGAAAATCTGCAATACCCTAAGACCGGATGATACCTGGATCCCAATGTATAATTTCCTCCTTGAGCCCCACTTTACTGTATATTCTAACATGGAGGGACGGCACAACGGTATTCTACACTGCTACGGTAGATCTAACATGGAGGAGACGGCCCGGTATTTCTACACAAACCATTGCTACTCGTATAGTCTAACTTGGATGGGACCGGCCCGGTATTCTACACAACCATGCTACTGTATAGTCTAACTTGAAGGGACGGCCCGGTATTCTACACAACCATGCTACTGTATAGTCTAACTTGGAGGGACGGCCCGGTATTCTACACAGCCATGCTACTGTATAGTCTTAAAGGGACAGCCCGGTATTCTACACAGTGATGCTACTGTATAGTGGGGGTCTAACGTACACGGACGGCCCGGTATTTTACACAGTGACAATCATGTTACTGTATAGTCTTAAAGGAGCGGCCCGGTATTCTACACAGTCATGCTACTTTATAGTCGAACTTATAGGGACGGCCCCGCATCCTACACAGTCATGCTACTGTATAGTCGAACTTATAGGGACGGTCTGGTATTCTTCACGATCATGCTACTTTATAGTCGAACTTAAAGGGACGGCCCGGTATTCTACACAGTCGTGCTACTGTATAGTCGAACTTCAAGGGACGGCCCGGTATTCTACACAGTCATGCTACTTTATAGTCGAACTTCAAGGGACGGTCTGGTATTCTTCACGATCATGCTACTTTATAGTCGAACTTAAAAGGGACGGCCCAGTATTCTACACAGTCATGCTACTGTATAGTCGAACTTAAAAGGGACGGCCCGGTATTCTACACGTCTGCTACTGTATAGTCGAACTTAAAGGGACGGCCCGGTATTCTACACAGTCGTGCTACTGTATAGTCGAACTTAAAAGGAGGGCCCGGTATTCTACACAGTCATGCTACTGCATAGTCGAACTTCAAGGGACGGCCCGGTATTCTACACAGTCATGCTACTGCATAGTCGAACTTAAAGGGACGGCCCGGTATTCTACACAGTCATGTTGCTGTATAGTCGAACTTCAAGGGACGGCCTGGTATTCTTCACGATCATGCTACTTTATAGTCGAACTTAAAAGGGGCGGCCCAGTATTCTACACAGTCATGCTACTGTATAGTCGAACTTAAAGGGACGGCCCGGTATTCTACACAGTCATGCTACTGTATAGTCGAACTTAAAGGGACGGCCCGGTATTCTACACAGTCATGCTACTGTATAGTCGAACTTAAAGGGACGGCCCGGTATTCTACACAGTCATGCTACTTTATAGTCGAACTTAAAGGGACGGCCCGGTATTATACAGTCATGCTACTGTATAGTCGAACTTAAAGGGAAGGCCCGGTATTCTACACAGTCATGCTACTGTATAGTCGAACTTAAAGGGACGGCCCGGTATTCTACACAGTCATGTTGCTGTATAGTCGAACTTCAAGGGACGGCCTGGTATTCTTCACGATCATGCTACTTTATAGTCGAACTTGAAAGGGACGGCCCAGTATTCTACACAGTCATGCTACTGTATAGTCGAACTTAAAGGGACGGCCCGGTATTCTACACAGTCATGCTACTGTATAGTCGAACTTAAAGGGACGGCCCGGTATTCTACACAGTCATGTTGCTGTATAGTCGAACTTAAAGGGACGGCCCGGTATTCTACACAGTCATGTTGCTGTACAGTCGAACTTAAAGGGACGGCCCGGTATTCTACACAGTCATGTTGCTGTATAGTCGAACTCATAGGGACGGCCAGTACGCGGCCAGGCTGACTTTGAAGCATCACGATGTGCAAGCCAATGGCGGGACATGATGCATCGTGCACGGTTCAGTGGAGCTGGTGATCGACCCGAGATGCCTCAGTTTACTGACCTGGATAAAAGTGAAAGTCGGTCACAGTTTCTTTCCTATCAGCTTTCAGTATTTGCACCAGTTATTCAGTTTTACAATTACTGAAACCACAACGACTCTGACTGATCGACTTTACTGTCGTGAACTACAGTCAGTCAGTGATGGCATGTCTGGACAGTCAATAAGCATGATTTGAATATTTGATCAGCTAAACTACTGTATGATGTGTGCAGACGCCGTATGTCAGTCATGGCCCCAGTGATTGTACTTTCTGAGTTGACTCACTGACACCACGTGACCACTGGCACGACTGACTATAAACACATCAGTGTACATGACAAGTGGCTGACGGAGACAGACACAGAACAGGATAACTATGGTCAGTCAGCACTTGCCAAACCTTATCAGTTATCGCCATTTACTCTTCATAATCCTATCTCTCTTCTTCATCAGCCTCTTTTCGGTGCGTCAGTTTTCTCTTCCGCCCATTCCCCGCTCGCCGTTCCGCCCATTCCCCGCTCGCCGTTCCGCCCATTCCCCGCTCGCCGCTCCGCCCCGTTGGGGAAGAAGAAGAAAAGGAAAGGGGAGGATACAGTAAACGTGGTCATCCACGCTTGGGGGGTGGGGGGGGGGTAGCGGGGGGGGGGTGAGAAGGGAGTGTGGAGGAAGATCATAGTCCGCACCGGGAAGCCGACCAGCACCATGTGTGAACACGGACAGAGTGCCAACCATTCACGTGCCGTGCACGCACTAAGTCTAATCACGGTGGCCTGTGGTCACTTGGCACGTGACCAACAACCTATAAATAGAGAGCACGTGATGCAGAAGAAAGTCACTGTGGGCGATAAATCATGCCGGAAAATGGGAGGCAAACGCGTCTGTTCTGGTTACAGACCACAGATGCAAATTTGGAGGAGAACGCTATATATTCCTCTTACACATAACGTTCCATATGACACCCTAGAAATGCTTTTAAATTCACCCCCAAAAAATCACAAAAATCCGGCAGCCAGACTCATGTGAGTGCGGAGTAAATTTCAACAAATTCCAATATTCCGTTTTTTGGCAATGTTAGCAGCGACCACATACCCCCCCCCCCCCCTCTCATTCCTCGGTCGTCTGTTGGCTCCTGTGCCAGCTGCGCATGAACTGATACAAATAGTCCACAAGCCGGGTTCATTTTTCCCTAATTTTACTACATGTATTACCTGGTATGAAACTTATTTACAAAGCCAACAGATTGCCATTTTTTACTCTGCACACAAATTTTAAAAGAGGCAAATATTTTCTGCTATATTTAGGTAGTTCTGACCCGGAAGCTATTAGTGGTCTGTAACCTGTACTCAATACCAAGTCTGACGATATTAACTATGTCACAGAGTGAAACTGAAATGCTCTTGCCTTTTCCTACAACTGTGAGTCACTGGCACTGACTGACAATTTGTTCCCGTCTCATGTCAGTCTTCTTGTAGTGTTCGTCACTGACTTTTCACCAAACTTGCCGGCGGTGACACTGATGTACTGACATGGCGGTTTACTGTCAGTCCAACACTGAACTTGAGGCTGGCGGGAGGCAAGACAGTATGGGTCCAGCTGAAGGACAAGGAATAGCCAACTATTGGAAGTGACAAGAACAAGATGCAGACAAGAAACAAGGGGACGTCACCCCACCCGACGCGCGTTTAGTGCACGTGACTGAATTATTTCCGACCTCATTCTGCCCCCTCCTCCTCCCCCCTCCCACCCCCCAGCTCGCGCAGTCACCGCAGTACTGTCTCTTGTCGGGCGGATCTCCGCCCACTGTCTCAAGTCACTGTAGCGGTCAGCTGTCACTAAGAAATCACCACTTCCTCCCTCCCTCCCTCCGGCCCGTCTGTTGGCCAGAGCTGTGCCCCATTGTATGGACAAGCTACGTGTACCCCCCCCCCCACCCCCTTCCCCTTCATCCCATCTACCCACATTACATTCTTTTCTAATGAAAGTCCACCAAGTCCGGTGTCAGAGTGTAGCCATCACACAGAATAGGCCCCTCCCCCACCCACCCCCAACTCCTTCCCTTCTGTGGCAATTCCCCTGAGCAATGTCCGACCAAAGCTTTAAAAAATGATAATAATAATAATAATAATAATATCAAATAAAATGCGAGACATCGATGTACATGTACAAATTAGCCAAACGTCATTGTGACCTGTCGCTTTGAAAACACACACACACACACACACACACACACACACACATACACACACAAAGCTAGCGCGTTGTTCTGCCGGTTTATCAGTTTGTCTGTTTGGAACGTCTCCCTTACACTAAGTGGTGACTGTCCCAGGCACTGTTGTGTTGTGTTGTGTTGTGTTGTGTTGTGTTGTGCTGTCTGTCCGTCAGCATAAACTGGCAGGCTTGCCATTCTCGTGAATTCTGAACCTTTTCACTTATGACCTATTGTCTTAATCAGAAACTCAGTATAGATCTAAACGTGTCTGACTGCTACAGAAGATCGTCGTGTGACACATGATTGCTACAAGCCACCATCACGTGACATTTAACTGCTACCATCATCATGTGACTGACGCCCCAAAGCTCACCTGAACATCGTGTGTGTCGCAGGTGACATTTTCAAGGGCCTTTCTCGTCTCCCAGTGATGTCTTCCAGTGAAGAGCTCTTGGCCAGTCGCGTGAGGCGTGAGTACGAGGCGCCCGCTGTGGGACAGGACTAATGACTTGACAGGGGGATTAATGAGTCAATAATGGCGACACCACGACCCCCCAACACGCGTGACACGTTCAGGACAAGCTCACTGCCGCTCAGTGTGTATAAATTATCGCCCTTGATTAGTGGCGTGTGCACGATGACCAGGCCAGAATCACAGAACTATAAATAGCTCTAGGTCTGTGGCCTGTAGCGACACCATGCTCCTTGTGCAGACGGACAGACAGACACAGACAGGACGGACGCATCACATTGTGTGGAACGCGTGCCACGTGGCACTGGTCACTTGCTGCCTGTCTGGGGAGGGGGGGGAGGGAGGGGGGACATGATATGGCTCATGGGCGACGCTCACCCGGCCAGCAACACTGTTTCTCAAAATACATTTATATAATACTTGTACTAGTGGTAGGTTCAGTGAGAATCAGCAGGGACGGATAGAGGGGGAGGGGGGGGGGAGAGATGACTACGTGAGAGTTTCCTAAAGCATTGTAGAGAAGTTGAGATACTGTACTGTGTTGATATAATATTGTAGAGAAGTTGAGATACTGTACTCTGTAGATATAATATTGTAAATCAACGCTCTACACGTAATAGGCTAATGTATAAATGTCTGTAGTGTTGAGCTGGTATTGTTAAATGTAGAAATATACATTTAAACCAGTATTGCAAAGCATTGTAGACATGTTTGTATTGTACTGATTTGTGTGTATTGTAGTTGTACATGTAGTACTGCAAACTGTCCATACAAAAACGGCAGCCCAATAATTAGATACAGAATATACATGTAGTGTATAGCGGAATCAGTGAACGTTCGAGATGAGAGGGGTCAGGGGCCATGTGCCTACGTAAGATACGCTGTCTGAAATTCCATTTCGCAGTCTCATGGACAGCGTGACGTCATCGAGTCATCACTGTGGCCCTCTGAAAAGTCAGAGGTCATAGGTCAAAGTAGCCAGGAACCTCGTTCTCTGGCTCTTTCAAATACGCTAATGGTTTCCATATAATAATTCCGTATACACTGTATTCACTGTTATTGTGTTATTCTGTGCTGTACTGCTTTGATCTGATTTTTCTTCTCTTCCCTTTGCTGTGCTGCGTTTTGTTGTTTTTGTCATATTACCACCACTACGCGGTCAGAGCTAAAAAAAAAAAAAAAAAAACTAGAGAGGCAAAAGCCTCCATTGCTCCCTTGTGACATGGGTCAAGGTCATTCAAAAGAGTATGTTTGTAAAAAATCTTATCACTATCTATCATCAAGCCAAGTAAGGTGTCTCTGGTGTTCTTAGTTCCTGGCAATATTACACTTTTCCCCAAAACTGACTATATGGCCTTGACCTTGGGCCAAGGTCATTCAAATTAGATATCAATGTCCATCATTACACCAAGTTGGATGCCTCTAGTATTTGTAGTTTCTCCAAAAACGGTAATATTGAAATCCACAACAACAGAGTGGTATGGGTATACAGTTCTTATCAATGTCTATTAGCATGGCAAGTTTGGCGCCTCTGCTGTTTGTTGTTTCTGAGAAAATGCCAATGTTACGGTTTCACAAAAATAGCTTGTACGGCCTTGACCTTGACACAAGGCTATTGAATACATGTATATCTGTTAAGTTCTTATCAAAGTCTATCACCATATAAAGTTTAAAACCTCTGGTTTTTGTAGATTCCAAGAAAATGCCAATGCAAAATTTTAAAACAGACAGCTTTAGTGACCTTGACCTTGAGTCAAGGTCATTCAACATGATATATTTTGATAGGTCTTACGGCTGTCTATAGGCATGCAAACTTTGGTGCCTCTGCTTTTTGTAGATTCTGAGAAAATGCCCATGTTAAGGTTTACTGCGGAAATGCGGAAAATAACTTGTACAGCCTTGACCTTGACACAAGGCCATTGAATACATGTACATCTGTAAAGTTCTTATCAATGTCTATCATCATGCAAAGTTTAAAACCTCCGGTTTTTGTAGATTCCAAGAAAATGTCAATGCAAAATTTTCAAACAGCTTTAGTGACCTTGACCTTGAGTCAAGGTCACTCAAAATGACATATTTTGAAAGGTCTTATGGCTGTCTATCAGCATGCCAAGTTTGGTGCCTGTGCTGTTTGTAGATTCTGAGAAAATGCCAATGTTAAGGTTTTCTACGGAAATGCGGAAAATAGCTTGTCTGACCTTGACCTTCACACAAGGCCATTGAATACATGTATATCTGTAAAGTTCTTATCAATGTCTATCATCATGCAAAGTTGAAAACCTCTGGTATTTGTAGACTCCAAGAAAATGCCTATGTAAAATTTTCAAACAGACAGCTTTACTGACCTTGACCTTGAGTCAAGGTCATTCAAAATTATATATTTTGAAAGGTCTTATGGCTGTCTATCGGCATGCCAAGTTTGGTGACTCTGCTCTTTGTAGATTCTGAGAAAATGCCAATGTCAAGGTTTACTGCGGACACACACACACACACACACACACACACACACACACACACACACACAGACGACGGAGGGTTATAACATAGACTCCCATTGTTACACAAGGGAGCCAAAAAGGTAGCTGTGAATCCAGTGAAAATGTGATAAGCAATACGTCATCGCTCCATAATGAGAACACTGAATGGCCTCCCTTTCTTTGCAACATTTATTCAACGACAGTGTGACCAGATATTTTCAGTAACATCGAACAAGCACTGATGATGGTAACCAGCATTACAAGCGTAGTGACAGAGACAGTGAGAGCAAAGAATCGGCTTTCGGTTACTGATGCTGGCAGAAATTATAAGATCGGGATGCGTGCTGAAACGAGCAGACAACTCGTACGCGTTGACTCGCAAAGGGAGGACAGTTAAATATCTTTCCGTAGGACTGAGTACCAGAGTGTTTGGTGAGAGTAACCACAGGTGTAATGACAATATTAAACAACACTAGGTCAAAGTGTCATGACGATGGTACCAACACTAAAAGTGTAATGACAATATTAAACAACACTAGGTCAAAGTGTCATGACGATGGTACCAACACTAAAAGTGTAATGACAATATTAAACAACACTAGGTCAAAGTGTCATGACGATGGTACCAACACTAAAAGTGTAATGACAATATTAAACAACACTAGGTCAAAGTGTCATGACGATGGTACCAACACTAAAAGTGTAATGACGATGTCAGCACAAGTGTACTGATACACGATGTTTACACAAGTTTAAATACTACAAGTAAACAACAGTACAAATCAGTATACAACACAGTACAACGTGACGGTACCGGCAAATGTTACACAAGTGTAATGGCGATGGTAACCAACACAGCAAGTTGTAATGACGATGTTAACAAGTGCGATACGACGGAGCCAATACTACAAGTGTGATGACGACGATAGCCAATACTACAAAAGTAATGCCGATGGTAGACAATACTACCAGTGTGATGACGATGGCAGCCAATACTACAAGTGTAGTAACGTTACACCGTGACACTGCATAAACATAGACACGGTGAACTAATTATACATGTACACTGTAGATAATAACCTTGTACGTATACATACATCAGACAGGACACTGGTTCGGGATTTCCCATTTTCGGTTTCTAAAACTCGTGTGCACTGCAGTCCGGGCTTTCCCGTTATCAGTCTCAGCAACTCAGTCGTCACACTCACGTGTTACACTGTAAGTTGATCTCGGTCTCATTTTCTCTATTTCAGTCTCTGGTCTGTCTCTCTGTATCTGTACGTTGCTTTGGTCAGACGCCATTTTGTCCATCTTGCTTCTGAGGTCCAGTGCCGCCGCCGCGTGGCTCCCTGTCCCGGGCGACTCCTCACTCAATCAGACTGACCACCGTGACGTCAGTCCGGCACTGTGATTCCTCTCTGACACCAGGAGATGGCTGTTTACGTTCCAGTATTTTGACAACTGTAGTGATTTATAGCACTGCTACTCTGTATGTATACCGGGGAGGGGAGGGGGGGGGAGGGGTATGTGTGAGTGTATACATCAGTAGTTCCATACATACTTGTAGCAATATTCCCGTTCATAGTGTCAGTGTTCATAAAGTGTCACATGGTCATTTCATACCCGGATGTGACCTACTGCACTGTGGCACTGTGGGTCCCCTATGGCACTATGTGTTCTCCTATGGCACTCTGTGTTCTCCTATGGCACTATACAGTCACTTTCTTCCTCAGACACATACACAGGCTGTGCTTCCCACACCATCCCATCGAACCCCCCCCCCCCCACTCCCCCCTCCATCTCCACCCAAACACTCCCACATCACACGCTGCTTTCTGGACTCTGAAGATGGCGCTACTCAGTGGCGAAGTCAACGGCTACATGTTCCAACAGATATCCGTCCAGTGGTATGTGAGAGTGACAACAGATATCAGGCCAGCTGAGTCCGTTGTATGTGAAAGTGACAACAGATATCAGATATGCACTGAGTCAGTTGTATGTGAGAGTGAGTAACAACAGATATCAAACCAGTTGACTGAGTCCGTTGTATGTGAAAGTGACAACAGATATCAGATATGCACTGAGTCAGTTGTATGTGAGAGTGAGTAACAACAGATATCAAACCAGTTGACTGAGTCAGTTGTATGTGAGAGTAATATTGATGCTATGGTTACACGCCTGCTTGTAGAGGTTGGAGTAGGGAGGGACCGCCTGGCCACGTGTATACACATCCTGAGATCTCCCGTACCACGAACCCCCTCCCTCCCCCCCACAAACAGTCGGCGTCAGCTGCGTGTCGCCGCGCATGTGAGTTGACCCGGAAGTACCAGCCATCGCCTGCTGCTGCGCGTAAGGACTTCCGGTAAGCGGGAGATCAGGCGGAGAAGTCGGGGAGCCGGTTTGCGGCATGTCGTCCGAAAAGTACTGGGGGTTGTGCAGCACGTCGTACGCTGTTTTGGGTCCCTGGTGGCCCGGTGGGAACTGTTTCTGTTGAACCGGCCGCAGCTCCTCGAACTTCTTAGACGACTGCGTGTGGGCAACAGGAGTCACATGACCGGAGCTGGGCGGAGTCCCCACACTGTACACGTCCGTGTGTGACGTCTGCACGTTACCATGGCCACTGGTTGACGTCAGTGATGGCTGCGTGGTCAGGAAGGCGAGACTGTTTGGATCACAGACCGAAGTGAACAGCGAGTTGTCAGACGTACTGAACAGTGCTGATGGCGGCTGTCTGTCGGGATCTGTAGTGAACATGTCCAGCGAGCTGGAACAAGGGAGGTTATGAGAGCTGGAACAGGGGAGGTTATGGCCGGCTGATCTGATCCCCTGATGACACGCACTCAGCTCGCCATCTGCAGGCTCCGTCTTCAGGGGACACAACTCGTCTATCTTGAGTGGCGTCCCGAACAGCAAGTCAGCGTGTGACGAAATGTAGCTAGAGCCGGTCACGTGGTCAACACGGTCACCAAGAAAATGAGGAGGCTCGCTGTCAACCGCATGCTCCGCCAGGAAGCGAGGAGACAACTCCTGTCTTTGTGGGAATGGAGTCGTCTCCCTTGGTCGCGTGTGTAGCGGAGTAGCGAGGTAGTCCGTATTGGTGTTTTCTCTCTGTCTGTACTGGGTGACGTCACACACACCCAGGTCATGCAGCCCGAGGGGTGGGGGGCGGGGGACGATGGCGGCGCTGTGCGAGAGCGGCACGACAGGGGGAAGTAAGCGCTGGTTGTCCATGACCCCCAGGTTATAACCTGCCCTTGGCGGTGCGCTGTTCTTAGAGCCCCGCAGGAAGAGATCCAGTGAGGGGCCGGGCCCCGAGGGGTAGGCGTTAGTGATGTTGATCTGTGTCACGGGGGGCAGGGCGTCAGACAGCAAGTCGTACGACGGAACCAGTGTCTTGAAGGACGGGTGAGACTTGCTGCACGTGCACTCAAAGGGAGGACACGAACACATCACTTCCTCTCCTGCAACACAAGCACGGAGCATATCAAATCAAAATCCAGTCCCAGACTACAAGAATCTAGATTCAGGTTACAGTCAAATCACACCAAAACGGTAAACCAGTTTTTCCTACTGATGACAGTCCAAGTTGCCATGCGCATCCTACACACCTGGATGAGTCGCCAGCAGTTTTCGAGCCGGACCGGCGTCAGGTTCTCCCAGCAGGTGGCGCTTTCTGTCTGGACCGAACACTTGCGAGACCTGCACAGTGAAACACATACATACACTTACAGTATTAAACTGTTGGCACACGGACACACGCACAGTGACACACATACATACATACAGTATTAAACTGTTGGCACACGGACACACGCACAGTGACACACACACATACACTTACAGTATTAAACTGTTGGCACATGGACACACGCACAGTGACACACATACATACATACAGTATTAAACTGTTGGCACACGGACACACGCACAGTGACACACATACATACAGTATTAAACTGTTGGCACACGGACACACGCACAGTGACACACATACATACAGTATTAAACTGTTGGCACACGGACACACGCACAGTGACACACATACATACACTTACAGTATTAACTGTTGGCACACGGACACGCGCACAGTGACACACATACATACACTTACAGTATTACACTGTTGGCACACGGACACACGCACAGTGACACACATACATACATACAGTATTACACTGTTGGCACACGGACACACGCACAGTGACACACATACATACATACAGTATTAACTGTTGGCACACGGACACACGCACAGTGACACACATACATACACTTACAGTATTAAACTGTTGGCACACGGACACACGCACAGTGACACACATACATACACTTACAGTATTACACTGTTGGCACACGGACACACGCACAGTGACACACATACATACACTTACAGTATTAAACTGTTGGCACACGGACACACGCACAGTGACACACACATACATACATTACAGTATTAAACTGTTGGCACACGGACACACGCACAGTGACACACATACATACACTTACAGTATTAACTGTTGGCACACGGACACACGCACAGTGCCACACACAACATACATACAGTATTAACTGTTGGCACACGGACACACGCACAGTGACACACATACATACACTTACAGTATTAAACTGTTCGCACACGGACACACGCACAGTGATACACATACATACACTTACAGTATTAAACTGTTGGCACACGGACACACGCACAGTGACACACATACATACACTTACAGTATTAAACTGTTGGCACACGGACACACGCACAGTGACACACATACATACACTTACAGTATTAACTGTTGGCACACGGACACACGCACAGTGACACACACACATACACTTACAGTATTACACTGTTGGCACACGGACACACGCGCACAGTGACACACATACATACACTTACAGTATTAAACTGTTGGCACACGGACACACGCACAGTGACACACATACATACACTTACAGTATTAAACTGTTGGCACACGGACACACGCACAGTGACACACATACATACACTACAGTATTAACTGTTGGCACACGGACACACGCACAGTGACACACATACATACATACACTTACAGTATTAACTGTTGGCACACGGACACACGCACAGTGACACACATACATACACTTACAGTATTAAACTGTTGGCACACGGACACACGCACAGTGACACACACATACATACACTTACAGTATTAACTGTTGGCACACGGACACACGCACAGTGACACACATACATACACTTACAGTATTAAACTGTTGGCACACGGACACACGCACAGTGACACACATACATACACTACAGTATTAAACTGTTGGCACACGGACACACGCACAGTGACACACATACATACACTTACAGTATTAACTGTTGGCACACGGACACACGCACAGTGACACACATACATACAGTATTACTGTTGGCACACGGACACACGCACAGTGACACACATACATACACTTACAGTATTACACTGTTGGCACACGGACACACGCACAGTGACACACATACATACACTACAGTATTAACTGTTGGCACACGGACACACGCACAGTGACACACATACATACACTTACAGTATTAAACTGTTGGCACACGGACACACGCACAGTGACACACATACATACACTTACAGTATTACACTGTTGGCACACGGACACACGCACAGTGACACACATACATACACTTACAGTATTACACTGTTGGCACACGGACACACGCACAGTGACACACATACATACATACAGTATTACACTGTTGGCACACGGACACACGCACAGTGACACACATACATACACTACAGTATTAACTGTTGGCACACGGACACACGCACAGTGACACACATACATACATACAGTATTAAACTGTTGGCACACGGACACACGCACAGTGACACACATACATACATACAGTATTACTGTTGGCACACGGACACACGCACAGTGACACACATACATACACTTACAGTATTACACTGTTGGCACACGGACACACGCACAGTGACACACATACATACACTTACAGTATTAACTGTTGGCACACGGACACACGCACAGTGACACACATACATACATACTTACAGTATTAAACTGTTGGCACACGGACACACGCACAGTGACACACATACATACACTTACAGTATTAACTGTTGGCACACGGACACACGCACAGTGACACACATACATACACTTACAGTATTAAACTGTTGGCACACGGACACACGCACAGTGACACACATACATACACTTACAGTATTAAACTGTTGGCACACGGACACACGCACAGTGACACACATACATACACTTACAGTATTACACTGTTGGCACGGACACACGCACAGTGACACACATACATACACTACAGTATTAACTGTTGGCACACGGACACACGCACAGTGACACACATACATACATACAGTATTACAATGTTGGCACACGGACACACGCACAGTGACACACATACATACACTTACAGTATTAACTGTTGGCACACGGACACACGCACAGTGACACACATACATACATACAGTATTACACTGTTGGCACACGGACACACGCACAGTGACACACATACATACATACACTTACAGTATTACACTGTTGGCACACGGACACACGCACAGTGACACACATACATACATACACTTACAGTATTACACTGTTGGCACACGGACACACGCACAGTGACACACATACATACACTTACAGTATTAAACTGTTGGCACACGGACACACGCACAGTGACACACATACATACACTTACAGTATTACACTGTTGGCACACGGACACACGCACAGTGACACACATACATACACTTACAGTATTACACTGTTGGCACACGGACACACGCACAGTGACACACATACATACATACAGTATTACACTGTTGGCACACGGACACACGCACAGTGACACACATACATACACTTACAGTATTACACTGTTGGCACACGGACACACGCACAGTGACACACATACATACATACACTTACAGTATTACACTGTTGGCACACGGACACACGCACAGTGACACACATACATACATACACTACAGTATTACACTGTTGGCACACGGACACACGCACAGTGACACACATACATACATACACTTACAGTATACACTGTTGGCACACGGACACACGCACAGTGACACACATACATACATACACTTACAGTATTACACTGTTGGCACACGGACACACGCACAGTGACACACATACATACATACTTACAGTATTACACTGTTGGCACACGGACACACGCACAGTGACACACATACATACATACACTTACAGTATTACACTGTTGGCACACGGACACACGCACAGTGACACACATACATACATACACTTACAGTATTACACTGTTGGCACACGGACACACGCACAGTGACACACATACATACATACACTTACAGTATTACACTGTTGGCACACGGACACACGCACAGTGACACACATACATACATACACTTACAGTATTACACTGTTGGCACACGGACACACGCACAGTGACACACATACATCATACACTTACAGTATTACACTGTTGGCACACGGACACACGCACAGTGACACACATACATACATACATTACAGTATTACACTGTTGGCACACGGACACACGCACAGTGACACACATACATACATACACTTACAGTATTACACTGTTGGCACACGGACACACGCACAGTGACACACATACATACACTTACAGTATTACACTGTTGGCACACGGACACACGCACAGTGACACACATACATACATACACTTACAGTATTACACTGTTGGCACACGGACACACGCACAGTGACACACATACATACACTTACAGTATTACACTGTTGGCACACGGACACACGCACAGTGACACACATACATACATACACTTACAGTATTACACTGTTGGCACACGGACACACGCACAGTGACACACATACATACATACAGTATTACACTGTTGGCACACGGACACACGCACAGTGACACACATACACATACACTTACAGTATTACACTGTTGGCACAAGGACACACGCATAGTGACACACATACATACATACAGTATTACACTGTTGGCACACGGACACACGCACAGTGACACACATACATACATACAGTATTACACTGTTGGCACACGGACACACGCACAGTGACACACATACACACATACACTTAGAGTATTAAACTGTTGGCACACGGACACACACGCACAGTGACACACATACATACATACACTTACAGTATTAAACTGTTGGCACACGGACACACGCACAGTGACACACACACATACATACACTTACAGTATTAAACTGTTGGCACACGGACACACGCACAGTGACACACATACATACACTTACAGTATTAAACTGTTGGCACACGGACACACGCACAGTGACACACATACATACACTTACAGTATTACACTGTTGGCACACGGACACACGCACAGTGACACACATACATACATACACTTACAGTATTACACTGTTGGCACACGGACACACGCACAGTGACACACATACATACACTTACAGTATTGAACTGTTGGCACACGGACACACGCACAGTGACACACATACACACATACACTTACAGTATTAAACTGTTGGCACACGGACACACGCACAGTGACACACATACATACACTTACAGTATTAAACTGTTGGCACACGGACACACGCACAGTGACACACATACACACATACACTTACAGTATTACACTGTTGGCACACGGACACACGCACAGTGACACACATACATACACTTACAGTATTAAACTGTTGGCACACGGACACACGCACAGTGACACACATACATACACTTACAGTATTAAACTGTTGGCACACGGACACACGCACAGTGCCACACAGTCACCATAAGATAAACTTTGTCTACACAAAACTTGCCCCAGAGTGTTCACACTATCCAACCATCAGGATCACGAGAATGAAAGGCTTGACTGCACAACCTCAGTTGTGGACAAACACAGATACACTCCGACACAAGGACAGAGACAAACAGACAGACAGACAGACAGGGGGAATAGTGATTTACCATGAACGACTTGTACTGTCTAGTGCCGCCTGTACCCCGCCTGCTCTCTGCAACAGACTTAACTTCCGGTCTGGGGTGGTCATGGTAACCTTTGGCCTGGAAGTAGATGGCGTTGTGCGCGTGACGCCAGAAGTGGGTGACGGGATATCCACAGTGACCTCGACACGCCATCAGCTCCAGCGTCCCACTACACTTGGGGTTAGGACACGTCTTGCCTGGGACACACACCGTGACAATACCGTGTAAAACAAAACACATTAGTATAGGACACGCCTTGCCTGGGACACACACCGTGACAATACCGTGTAAAACAAAACACATTAGTATAGGACACGCCTTGCCTGGGACACACACAATACCGTGCAAAAGAGAACACATTAGTATAGGACACGCCTTGTCTGGTATACAACAGGACACAATCACGTACATCACGGCACAGACGCGACATCCACTCGCTGTTAACCAAAGTAGCGGGTGGACTAGGTGGGTGGGTGAGTTTTAACGTCCTTTTCCACCACGTGTGGGTGATATCAAAGACGCGGCAACGATAATAATAGCCTATAAGGCCACAAATATTTGTACCCCGCCGGGATCCGAACTAACGACCTCAGCATTGAGAGTCCAACGCTCTACCATTCGGATAGCCCGGCTGCCCCAACTAACGTACCATAATATAAAGTTTACATATATGCATACTTACATACTCTCTCTCTCTCTCTCTCTCTCTCTCTCTCTCCCTCTCTCTCTCTCTCTCTCTCTCTCTCTCCGTTGGACTTCTATTCCTTGGGTCGTGAGTTCGTATCACGGCTGGGGCCAAATATTTGTGCTGGCTTTTTTCATCGTTGCCCCGTCTTTGATATCACCCGTACGTGGTAGAAAAGGACGTTAAACCCCCAAAACACCCACCCACCTCTCTCTCTCTCTCTCTCTCTCTCTCTCTCTCTGTGTGTGTGTGTGTGTGTGTGTGTGTGTGTGTGTGTGTGTGTGTGTGTGTGTGTGTGTGTGTGTGTGACATGTACCTATCTGTTTACGTCGCGCCTTGTCACAGATGGCAGGACGGAGATGGACCTTGTCGCCAGTGTCCAGCAGACAGTCCCGGGAACACACGAGCACCCCGAGACACGACTTCTTCAGGATGAGGGCGTTGTGGTTATTGGTGTTGCGCATGGCCCACCCGCTCACGTGACGTCGGCCATCTTCCTGCTGGGGGCTGTACACATACCGACAATGACCGTGTGGCCACGCCTGGAACTTGTCGAACTTGTCCGGCTGAAACACCGTCATAGACAAGAACTCATGAAACACACGTCATGGGTGGGGGTGGGTGGGTGTTTAACGTCCTTTTCCACCACGTAACCGCCATGGGTTAACATGAAGCCTGTCCGATTCATATGACACAGGAGGCTGAGTCCGATTCCTACATTTCACAAAGGCTGTTTGGAGCATTGTGGGGCGGCGGGCATTTTGACTGTGTCGGTTGGGTCGGAATCAACGGTGTGACGTGACACTGCAGCTGTTTGAAATCCCGAACGATGTGTCGCTCGACAGGTCCACAAAGACTGAAATCATAGATGTCGGAAATCCGAGATAACGAAAGGGAACTGTACTGTTTACTAATGGCAGCTGGTTCAGGATCGTAAATCAACGCTTGAGGCACTTGTCTACCCGCGCGTAAACAACTTTTGATCAGTAAGATGTGTGTTGTATCAGGTTCTTCTTCGTTTCAGTGTTGCTTTGTTGCTCCCTGCTCCTCCAACTTGGATGTGCTACGGACAGAAGATTTCCAACCGTGTTTTTCCTAACAGTGTGCTACAGACTCTAGTCTATAGTGTATAGAGTGTGTAGTATAGGAACTTACTTAAAGCCTGGCTACATCTAGTCTATAGTGTATAGAGCGTGTAGTATAGGAACTTACTTAAAGCCTGGCTACATCTAGTCTATAGTGTATAGAGCGTGTAGTATAGGAACTCACTTAAAGCCTGGCTACATCTGAAGAAATGTCGGCTAGCGGGAATTAGAACAAGATGGCGGAATGATTTGGAGCCAGAGTGAATGTTTTGTTAAATTCAGCTGAACCGCGATTCACGACTGATTAAGGGTGGGGTGGGTGTTTAAGAGTTTAACGTCCTTTTCCATCACGTGTGGGTGATATCAAAGACCGGGCAACGAGGAAAAAAGGCCAGCACTAATATTTGGCCTTTGGCTCCAATATTTGGCTATCTCGGCTCCCCATGACTGATTAAGGAGTGAGGGGTGGAGTGGGGAGGGGGAGGGGGTTTGAGTTTAAAGGCGGAAGGGGTAAAAGAATGCTGTGATAGGGTGTCACACACACACACACACACACACACACACACACACACACACACACACACACACACACACACACACACACATTGCCCCTGCCGACATAAAACACCAACACCACCTCCATCCACCCTCCCACACCCCCTCCCCCTCCTCCGCCCCCTCGTGTATATTTTGTTCCAGTGGGTCAGTCACGGGTGCCCGGAGCGATGAAAGGAAAACGGGAGTCCAGGTTGTGAGGAGAAGCACGTAGCGCGGACATTAAGCCGCCAAATTCCCGTTAATAACATTCATAAGTTCCCGGCTCTGATAACACCCTGCCCCACACAACACAGTCCCGGGGGGACGGAGTGGACCCTGCCCCCACACCATTCAGTCCCGAGGGACGGAGTGGACGCAGCCCTTCCTAACTGCCCTTCTCGGAGAGGACGAGGGAGGGGGTTGTCATTTTTTGTGGTTGTCATTTGTAAGTATAGGGTTGGACATGTCCGGGGTGGGCAGGGCGGGGTGTGGTGAGAGGCGGGTGGGGGGAGGGGGGAGGGAGGAGGGGGAGGGTGTTGACTTGTGGCGGATAAAGAACTAGTGACTAAACTAGTGATGATGCGGACACTGTTGGTTGTGGAGAAGGTCAATACAAAACGCCGTTTGTTAGTTGTTGTTATTTGCTGTTAAATCACTTTCACATCGTTAACTGTTGTTGGTAAATAGCACCGACTGACACACTGCCTTGTATCGTTTGGCGTGCACTAAATCCAAGTTTGTTTGCACGCTCGTGTAACTGAGTGACTGGGTTTAGCGGAGCAAATGCTTGTGTCTGAAGACAATTTTCTGTTTTAAAGTGTATTTTTAGAACAGATAATAAAGTACTTTTGATTTTGAATTGAATTTGAACTGCCGTGGTGTATGGACTCGTGGAAAAACCAGACTGAATCGTCCATCACTTTCTGTTGATACAGATTTATACATGTGTAGATAAAAGTGAAGTCCACAGATGTAAACGGATCGTCCGATTCATGGTCGTTACCAGTCTCCGTCCGTTGTGTCATTACCACTATAGCCACATGGTACGGGCCACTATAGCCACATGGTACGGGCCACTATAGCCACATGGTACGGGCCACTATAGCCACATGGTACGGGCCACTATAGCCACATGGTACGGGCCACTATAGCCACATGGTACGGGCCACTATAGCCACATGGTACGGGCCACTATAGCCACATGGTACGGGCCACTATAGCCACATGGTACGGGCCATACGGCGGGGACAGAGGATCCACACTAATGTCGGTGACTTTCACACCAATCTGTTAAAACATCAAGTACTACTTCATTCTTTGATTTGGTTGGTACGGGATAATTTGTTTTTTGTTTTTAATCAGTTCGGTTCAATTTGACTTAATTGTTTTGTCCTTGCGGAAATTTCATTTCTAAGGCCTTTCAAATAGAAAAGGATATAGGGAAAATGTGTTAAGAAAAACTTCGTGGGACAACACCAATCCGGCCAGTTAAACTGTCAACAGATTGCACGCTAACAATGATACATTCCATTACTAGTACAGCAGCAGCATCGTGCTGCTCCCATCCAAGATAGTCTACTAGCTTAGTCACGGAGTGCACACAAAATTCACATTGAAAGCCCATTGTCCTCGGGAAGTAAGGTATATGAGGTGTGTGTGTGTGTGTGTGTGTGTGTGTGTGTCAGTGTGTGTGTGTGCGTGTGATTTACCAGTGGCAATGTACTGTCGTTGATGTCCCATTGGTGACTGAAGGCTTGACTAGACATGCTTGATGAAGGTGTTCCCATGGAGACAGGGAAGGTGCCATGATGATCACGTGGCATGGTCCCTGCTGAAGGCATGAGGTCGTTAGGATCCAGCACTACCATACATCCGGGTACCCTAGCCGAGAGATCACTCAATACTCTGTAAGAAGAAAAAACTGTCTTCAATTAGTTTAGATGTATTCGAGCAAGATGACAAATCATGTATGATTCTGAAGCTCTCTTTGGTATCTGGAGTGTGTGTGTGTGTGTGTGTGTGTGTGTGTGTGTGTGTGTGTGTGTGTGTGTGTGTGTGTGTGTGTCACGGTGTGTGTGTGTGTGTGTGTGTGTGTGTGTGTGTGTGAGAGAGAGAGAGAGGAGGTGGGGGGGGGGGGGGGGGGGAGGGAGGGGGGGGGGGGGGGGGCGGGGGGGGGGGGGGGGGGGGGGGGGGGGGGGGGGGGGGCGGGGCACGTGTTCCTTTAAAGCCCTGTTTCAGCCCAGTTGATTTCAACTTTATGGTGTAGACACTTGTAACCTTCCGTTACAATTTCAAGCAATTTTTCACGTGTATCATTCACTGTAAGTTGTTAGTGATGTGTTGACACGTGTGTATCATTCACTGTAAGTTGTTAGTGATGTGTTGACGCGTGTGTATCATTCACTGTAAGTTGTTAGTCATGTGTTGACACGTGTGTATCATTTACTGTAAGTTGTTAGTCATGTGTTGACGCGCGTGTATCATTCACTGTAAGTTGTTAGTCATGTGTTGACGCGTGTGTATCATTTACTGTAAGTTGTTAGTGATGTGTTGACGCGTGTGTATCATTCACTGTAAGTTGTTAGTGATGTGTTGACACGTGTGTATCATTCACTGTAAGTTGTTAGTGATGTGTTGACGCGTGTGTATCATTTCACTGTAAGTTGTTAGTGATGTGTTGACGCGTGTGTATCATTTACTGTAAGTTGTTAGTGATGTGTTTGACGCGTGTGTATCATTCACTGTAAGTTGGTTAGTGATGTGTTTGACACGTGTGTATCATTCACTGTAAGTTGTTAGTGATGTGTTGACACGTGTGTATCATTCACTTGTAAGTTGTTAGTGATGTGTTGACACGTGTGTATCATTCACTGTAAGTTGTTAGTGATGTGTTGACGCGTGTGTATCATTCACTGTAAGTTGTTAGTGATGTGTTGACGCGTGTGTATCATTCACTGTAAGTTGTTAGTGATGTGTTGACGCGTGTGTATCATTCACTGTAAGTTGTTAGTGATTGTGTTGACGCGTGTGTATCATTCACTGTAAGTTGTTAGTGATGTGTTGACGCGTGTGTATCATTCACTGTAAGTTGTTAGTCATGTGTTGACGCGTGTGTATCATTCACTGTAAGTTGTTAGTCATGTGTTGACGCGTGTGTATCATTCACTGTAAGTTGTTAGTCATGTGTTGACGCGTGTGTATCATTCACTGTAAGTTGTTAGTGATGTGTTGACACGTGTGTATCATTCACTGTAAGTTGTTAGTGATGTGTTGACACGTGTGTATCATTCACTGTAAGTTGTTAGTGATGTGTTGACGCGTGTGTATCATTCACTGTAAGTTGTTAGTGATGTGTTGACGCGTGTGTATCATTCACTGTAAGTTGTTAGTGATGTGTTGACGCGTGTGTATCATTCACTGTAAGTTGTTAGTCATGTGTTGACACGTGTGTATCATTCACTGTAAGTTGTTAGTCATGTGTTGACGCGTGTGTATCATTCACTGTAAGTTGTTAGTCATGTGTTGACGCGTGTGTATCATTCACTGTAAGTTGTTAGTCATGTGTTGACGCGTGTGTATCATTTACTGTAAGTTGTTAGTCATGTGTTGACGCGTGTGTATCATTCACTGTAAGTTGTTAGTCATGTGTTGACGCGTGTGTATCATTCACTGTAAGTTGTTAGTCATGTGTTGACGCGTGTGTATCATTCACTGTAAGTTGTTAGTCATGTGTTGACGCGTGTGTATCATTCACTGTAAGTTGTTAGTCATGTGTTGACGCGTGTGTATCATTCACTGTAAGTTGTTAGTCATGTGTTGACGCGTGTGTATCATTCACTGTAAGTTGTTAGTCATGTGTTGACGCGTGTGTATCATTCACTGTAAGTTATTAGTCATGTGTTGACGCGTGTGTATCATTCACTGTAAGTTGTTAGTCATGTGTTGACGCGTGTGTATCATTCACTGTAAGTTGTTAGTCATGTGTTGACGCGTGTGTATCATTTACTGTTAGTACTGGTAGCTTGAGAGACTGTCTGAGAGTCTGTCAGTTTGATAGCGTGAAGTTCAAACAATGAGAGACTGTCTGAGAGTCTGTCAGTTTGATAGCGTGAAGTTCAAACAATGACTGACAGTTTGATATCCTGTAGACAAAGCTGACACGACAATGCACCGTGTCTTGTAACACTGTCACCCATACACAGGTGAGTAAATCACGCTTGGATGGTGCGAGTCGTAAGACCATACCGGGGTGGATGACCTTCCTCTGTCACACTTTATACCCGCTTCTGTACCCGTACCCTCCACCCAATGTTATTAACCCACTGTGTGATACCCTCTCCCAATGTTATTAACCTACTGTGTGATATCCACGTCCACACCTCCCTTGATCAATTACAGCCACGGGTCCCCCCCCCCCCCCTCTCTCACACACACACACACACACACCGCCCCTCCCCGCCCTTGTCCAGGTATTAACCGACAGTTAAAAAGTGCCCCCTTCCCTCTCCTCCCCCGTCCATCAATACTGCAGCATACTGGCTACACAGGTAGCG
Organism: Batillaria attramentaria; assembly: GCA_018292915.2. NCBI lineage: Eukaryota > Metazoa > Mollusca > Gastropoda > Batillariidae > Batillaria > Batillaria attramentaria. Next base: position 136,887 of record JACVVK020000143.1, read on the forward strand.
GGAGGGGGGGGGTCTTTTCCCTACAGAGGATGTGTCTAACTGACCTTTGTCCTCACTGAGTAAGGAAACAAGTCTCTACCGGTCAACCCGCCCCAAATACTTGTATCTGGTCAGTTGTCAGTTAGGAGCGAAGTGTCTACCTGTGGTTGGGTACAGGTCAGTTAGGAGCGAAGTGTCTACCTGTGGTTGAGTACAGGTCAGTTAGGAGCGAAGTGTCTACCTGTGGTTGGGTACAGGTCAGTTAGGCGCGAAGTGTCTACCTGTGGTTGGGTACAGGTCAGTTAGGAGCAAAGTGTCTATCTGTGGTTGAGTACAGGTCAGTTAGGAGCGAAGTGTCTACCTGTGGTCGGGTACAGGTCAGTTAGGAGCAAAGTGTCTACCTGTGGTTGGGTACAGGTCAGTTAGGAGCGAAGTGTCTACCTGTGGTTGGGTAGGGGTCAGTTAGGAGCAAAGTGTCTACCTGTGGTTGGGTACAGGTCAGTTAGGCGCAAAGTGTCTACCTGTGGTCGGGTACAGGTCGGTTAGGAGCGAAGTGTCTACCTGTGGCTGGGTACAGGTCAGTTAGGAGCAAAGTGTCTACCTGTGGTCGGGTAGGGGTCAGTTCTACCCAAACGGCGAGGTCGGGGAGCAAACGACAGTGACCAGTGGAAGTGTGGACAGGGTCACAAGTCATACTGTGTTAAGGTGATATTACATGTACTATACAACGAGTACCAAGGGGGGGGGGGGGGGGGAGAGAGAGAAAAAATGTCTTGGCAGCGGCTTTCCCACCGCCTTGCCGAGGCCTTTCAACCTTGTTACATACATTAGTTTATTACCATCGTAGAGAAACTGACCGATCTTAGGTGAAAGAAGAACATATAATGTTTACGAGACAACTCTGTATATCAGACAACTCTGTATATCAGACAACTCTGTATATCAGACAACTCTGTATATCAGACAACTCTGTATATCAGACAACTATGTATATCAGACAACTCTGTATATCAGACAACTATGTATATCATATGAAATTTCCTTGTAAACTGTCATGTGCGTCAGGAAGATGAGAGGGTTCGTAACTACGTATTCCTAGACACGGACCACTCTGTGCTAAATGTGCTAATTATAAATGATGTTTTCTGAGATTCAGTTTGTGTTAAATGCCCCGGTGTCGTAGAATATTTCGGAACCATTCCCATTTATCCCGCACCTGAGTCACTAGAGTCAGGATAAATCGGAATGGTTCCGAAAAATCCTGCCACCAGGGCCAGGATAAATCGGAATGGTTCCCATTCGTCCGGTTCCGAAATATCCTGTGACATCGGGTTTCTCGTCACTAGCAGCAGGCTTGCTCTACACACAGCAAACGCTTGGATGCTTCTTTTTATGTCTTGTTTTTGTTTTTTGGTTTTTTTTTTGGTCTTGTTTTATTTTTGTTTTTGTTTTTTTTTGGTTGTTTTTTGGGGGTTTTTTTGTTTTGTTTTTTTTTTTTTTTTTTTTTGGTTGTTTTTTGGGGGTTTTTTTGTTTTGTTTTGGTTTTTTTGGTTGTTTTGTTTTGTTTTGTTTTGGTTTTGTTTTTTTGTTTTTTTTTGGGGGGGGGGAGGGGGATGATGTTGTTCTTGTTTTGTTTGTTTGTTTTCTGTTGATGGTTTGCAAGGTTTTAAAATTTAGCAAATTTGTGAAAAATGGTGGTACTGAACGGGAAATGGTCTATATTTGACGGATTATGACCTAGACATCCACACTTGTCTAGTAGTAGTAGTAGTAGTAGTAGTAGTAGTAGTAGTAAGAGTCCATTGTGTTCATTGTCTTTTGCGGCTCTAGGTAAGTGTTTGAATCTTTCAGTCAGAGGCAAATGATGAAATAAAAACTAACCAATAAAACTACAAACTAAAAATGGATATACATTCTGTTAGAGCAGGCCGTGTCCCAGCCCGGATCGACTTTATATAGGACGTTATGATTATCATATGGTGACCTGCATCTTTCATTATGATATGGCGGCCTGCATCTTTCATTATGATATGGTGGCCTGCATCTTTCATTATGATATGGTGGCCTGCATCTTTCAATGTAAATACAAAGAGTCACTGGGTTGTGGGGGGAATGGCAGTTTGAATGAAGGTGATCAGTTATGGTATGTCATATGATAGGTATATCATATGATAAAATAAGTATGGTATATCATATGATAAAATAAGTATGGTATATCATATGATAAAATAAGTATGGTATATCATATGATAAAATAAGTATGGTATATCATATGATAAAACTCCTGTCACATTGCATTACTAGATATCAGTCCCACTGCATTTAGAAAAGCGCATCGTATGGAAAGCAATCATGTAAACGTAGTAGATGTAGCCAGGATACAGCGTGACATGTCCACAGTGTCATGTCATAATTTATACATTAACTGTGCAACGTTCTACATGTATAATCAACCGGCACTCATCTTACGCCGATCACACGCACGATTTATCATTTTTCTATTCGTAACTTAGAATATAAATCTAGTATCTAAAAACAGCAAAGTAGACTGACAAACTCTTGTCACTCTGTGGAGATCAGTAAAAAATAGTAATAAATTTACATATCACCCCGCACATAATATACATATCACCCCGCACATAATATACATATCACCCCGCACATAATATACTTTATGACTCGCACAGTGGCACACATTATCATTACTTTTGGCGAATCCTTTGTACACAGTCAAACATTTCACAGAAGCAGATCATTGACTTCATGACAAATAACAATGGGGTGTTTTCTGTAAACTGTGTAGACAGATTTAACGCGTCATACTGAAAACTGAACATGATCATTGTAAGGGTCCAACTTACCTTGTGTGGTTGCTGCTGTTTGTAAACAGGGTGTAATATCTGTAGATATCAGTAGATAGGGTGTAGTCAGTACTCAGTAGTCGCGTTGTCACTTGCTGGCTTGAACGAGAGGCGGGTCAGTGTAGCGAGGGTGTAGAAAGTTTGCCTCCAGTCGGCGTCAGTACAGTGTTAGTAACTCGGCGTCTAACTAGTCCTCCTGCACCCCGGGTCCAACACTAATCAATTGGATGCGGAGCCTGTTGCACGCGCTGCCAGTAGCCATGTGACCCGGGTACGCGTGCCATACACGTTCTTAATATCAAACATGGCGACTGGGTCGGCCAATCAATGCGTTTCTCACTGAGCAGGCTGGCTGTGTGAGGCTAGCCCTTCGTCAGCTCCGCCTCCCGCACGTGTCAATCAGCCACGCGCCGCTTATTATCATATGAATATTAATACCGTGGCCCCGCTCCTACTGGCGACCCGCTCTGTTATTGGCTGACGCTCATGGTGACAGCGATTATCCTCCCGGCTGTTTTATGTGATATCGATCTTATTTTACGGGGTACCCGGCCATCCCCCACCCCACCCTACTCCACTCGCATCGCTCTCTCTCTCCGAGTCTCTCTCTCTCTCTCTCTCTCTCGGGATTTTTCTCGGCTTGTCAGTTTGCCGCAGTTCTTGTTTTCTTCCTTTTGTATTTTTCTTGTCTATGTTGTAGTTTACAAGGTCAGATTGTCTATGTTGTAGTTTACAAGGTCAGATTGTCTATGTTGTAGTTTACAAGGTCAGATTGTCTATGTTGTAGTTTACAAGGTCAGATTGTCTATGTTGTAGTTTACAAGGTCAGATTGTGTGACAGGTTTACCTACAGTAACAGTTTCATCAGTTATCATCATAATCATCATCAGTTCCACATCGTCATTATCATCATCAGTTCGACATCGTCATTATCATCATCAGTTCCACATCGTCATTATCATCATCAGTTCGACATCGTCATTATCAAACGACTTACATAGATATTTTATTATCGTTACTTTGTTGTATTTATTTCATTTGTATTTTTTATGTTTCATTCGTATTTATATTTCATTTGTATTTTTTATGTTTCATTCGTATTTATATTTCATTTGTATTTTTTATGTTTCATTCGTATTTATATTTCATTTGCATTTATTTATTTCATGTGCGGCATTCGTTTATTTATTTATTCAGAGGGCGAAGTATACAGGGGAGGCCGGAAGCTTCCATGTAAATGAAATAAATGTTTAAATTATTTTAATTCGTGTCAGTAAATTAAAGCAAAATGCGGGGTACGTGGGTAGGTGGGAGGGTGTTTGACGGTTTCACGTCCTTTTTCCACCATGTAAGGGTGATATGAAAGATGGGCGAACAAGAAAAAGGTCAGAACAAATTATTTCACCCCAGCCAGGAATGGAACTCAATGCCCGAGCGTAAAAAGTTCACACTGCAGACTCTCTAAGTTCACACTGCAGACTCTCTAAGTTCACACTGTAGACTCTAAGTTCACACAGTAGACTCTCTAAGTTCACACTGCAAGTTCACACGCTCAAAATAGCGGGAGAGTGAGTTCTTCAAAACCATCAAATCAAATCAAATCAAATATGCTTTTATTTATATTTAAAATGGAAACTGTGAGCTACCAAGAATAAACAAAACAAATAAAATAATTGTATAAAATCTCAGTCAAGAACATCATACACCACACACATACACACACGCGCTCTCTCTCTCTCTCTCTCTCTCAAAATAGACAATGTGTATGTGTGTACGTGTGTTTGCAACATCTGTTCTCTGTTTGTTTGTTTCTTGTTTGTTTGTTGTTGTTCTATTAATTTTGTGCATTAATCTGTCTGTTTGTTTTTCTTATTTTGTTAGTTAGCTAATAGTAGTTTTTAGCAACGGCAGGTATGAAAACTGACTACTTGACGTCAACTGCCTCTACCGCTGTAAAATCAAGTTTCATTGATTCATTGATTCTCTCTCTCTCTCTCTCTCTCTCTCTCTCTCTCTCTCACACACACACACACACACACACACACACACACACACACACACACACACACACACACACCCAAAGGAGTGACCGTACACAGCAGATACAGCAGATCCCAAAATCATATCAAGATCAAGATCAGTCACAGTGGACATGCCAAAACCATCACAGCTGCAGGAAGAACAAAAATCGCTTAATACGTAAAGACACAGTCAAAGACTAGAGTAAAGACACAGTCAAAGACTAGAGTAAAGACACAGTCAAAGACTAGAGTAAAGACACAGTCAAAGACTAGAGTAAAGACACAGTCAAAGACTAGAGTAAAGACACAGTCAAAGACTAGAGTAAAGACACAGTCAAAGACTAGAGTAATTATGTGCATGACACAGTGCTTCATGCAACTGTCAAAACCATGGACGTTTTGAACCGACTGCACCCGGCTTTTTGTCAATGTGTCAGTGTTTTGGTGATGACACGCACGGCAATGTTTTCAATACCTAGTACGATCATCTAGTAGGATCCAGCATGTGGACGGCACGTGCAATACGTCTCCGACAGGTCAACCAGTGAAATGTTAAAATTAGTGTCATAGTGTAATTACGGTACCTTCTATAATTCGGGATCGCGAGGATGATTTGTCCGCGATTCGGAGGCATTTCTGAATGGGTCATGTTTTCCGACACTCAATACATAATGATTTCTGCACATAACAGTCACGCTCGAATGGACCGAACCGCTAAATAGTGGTTTCCTTTGAGAAGTCTGCAGCGTATACAGAATCATGCTTCTAAGATTGTCCTTCAGAAGAAACGCAGAGATCATGCTACCCCACTTCTGAAGCATTTGCATTGGCTCCCTGTAAAACTGCGCATTGAGTTTAAACTCGCAGCCCTTGCCTATCGCTTCTTCGATTGTACACTGCCAGCATACTTGTCATCTTGTCTGGCCGCTTACGACCCACCAAGAACTCTCCGGTCCAGTTCAGAAAAACTTCTCACCATCCCCCGTGTGAAATTTACATTTGGCAGGAGGTCCTTTCAGTACCAGGTCCCGAGAGTTTGGAATTCACTTCCTCTACATGTCCGTCAGTCTCCATCTTTCACAGTTTTTAAAAACAAACTAAAAACCCACTTCTTCCAGTCATCCTTCTCTCCCTCTTAGTTAATTAGCTGCGAAATGGTCTTTGTTGCCGGCACAACTCCTTCCATCTGTAAATACTACCCCCCTCCCCCCCCCCAGCCCATTTTACCAAGATCCCAGCTGTATTTTATGAAAGTGATGTGTGTGTGTGTGTGTGTGTGTGTGTGTGTGTGTGTGTGTGTGTGTGTGTGTGTGTGTGTGTGTGTGTGTGTGTGTGTGTGGTGTGTGTGTGTGTGTGTGTGTGTGTGTGTGTGTGTGTGTGGTGTGTGTGTGTGTGTGTGTGTGTGTGTGTGTGTGTGTGTGTGTGTGTGTGTGTGTAATTGTAGAGCGCTCTGAGCCAGCATCTGCTGGGATACTGCGCTATATAAAAGCAATTTATTATTATTATTTATTATTAAGTCCCTCATTCGTCCCAGCCTTCACTTACTGCTTTGTTGAAAATAGTTGTTAAATAAATTGACATTAACACTGACACTAAACTGTTCAATAAATTGTAAAATACCTACAGAGGATTTCATTTCGTACATCTTATGTCAGACATCAATTGTTTCCACATCTGTGCTCCGCAGCAGTACTTTTTTAAGGTTCATTTGTGTAACCTGTGATAGTTAGTCCGCCATCTTGAGCTGCTACGCCTTAAAATGTGGACAGCTCAAAAACAACGATCAATGGCTACACCTGCAAGAACATTCACTATTAAACATTAAACGTTAAACATCGCCAAATAAGTTACAAAACATCATTCCCTAGAAACATCGCCTAACAAGTTACAAAACATCATTCTATATTAAACATCGCCTAACAAATTTCAAAACATCAATCCCTATTACACATCGCCTAACAAGTTACAAAACATCATTCTATATTAAACATCGCCTAACAAATTTCAAAACATCATTCGCTATTCCACATCGCCTAACAAGTTACAAAACATCATTCCCTATTACACATCGCCTAACAAGTTACAAAACATCATTCAATATTAAACATCGCCTAACAAGTTACAAAACATCATTCCCTATTACACATCGCCTAACAAGTTACAAAACATCATTCCCTATTACACATCGCCTAACAAGTTACAAAACATCATTCAATATTAAACATCGCCTAACAAGTTACAAAACATCATTCAATATTAAACATCGCCTAACAAGTTACAAAACATCATTCCCTAATACACATCGCCTAACAAGTTACAAAACATCATTCCCTATTAAACATCAGCTAACACGTTACAAAACATCATTCCCTAGAAACTTCGCCTAACAAGTTACAAAACATCATCCCCTATTAAACATCGCCTAACAAGTTACAAAACAACATTCCCTATTACACATCACCTAACAAGTTACAAAACATCATTCCCTATTACACATCACCTAACAAGTTACAAAACATCATTCCATATTACACATCGCCTAACAAGTTACAAAACATCAATCCCTATTACACATCGCCTAACAAGTTACAAAACATCATTCTATATTAAACATCGCCTTACAAGTCTCAAAACATCATTCCCTATTACACATCGCCTAACATGTTACAAAACATCATTCCGTATTACACATCGCCTACCAAGTTACAAAACATCATTCCCTATTAAACAACAAATAACAAGTTACAAAACATCATTCCCTATTACACATCGCCTAACATGTTACAAAACATCATTCCCTAATAAACATCGCCTAACATGTTACAAAACATCATTCCCTATTATACATCGCCTAACATGTTACAAAACATCATTCCCTATTAAACATTGCCTAACAAGTTACAAAACATCATTCCCTATTAAACATTGCCTAACAAGTTGCAAAACATCATTCCCTATTACACATCGCCTAACAAGTTACAAAACATCATTCCCTATTACACATCACCTAACAAGTTACAAAACATCATTCCCTATTACACATCGCCTAACAAGTTACAAAACATCATTCCCTATTACACATCACCTAACAAGTTACAAAACATCATTCCCTATTACACATCGCCTAACAAGTTACAAAACATCATTCAATATTAAACATCGCCTAACATGTTACAAAACATCATTCCCTATTACACATCACCTAACAAGTTACAAAACATCATTCCCTATTAAACAACAAATAACAAGTTACAAAACATCATTCCCTATTACACATCGCCTAACATGTTACAAAACATCATTCCCTATTACACATCGCCTAACATGTTACAAAACATCATTCCGTATTACACATCGCCTAACAAGTTACAAAACATCATTCCCTATTAAACAACAAATAACAAGTTACAAAACATCATTCCCTAATAAACATCGGCTAACAAGTTAAAAAACATCATCCCCTATTACACATCGCCTAACATGTTACAAAACATCATTCCCTATTAAACATTGCCTAACAAGTTACAGAAATCATTCCAAGCAGCCGGCGTGTGAATATGGATATAATTATGAAGACAAAGTGCATGAAAGACATGTTCTGGACGAGATCTTTCACAAAAGAAAATAAACAAAAATCACTGCATAAAAACCAACGGCCAGTACGTTATGATAAGATTTGATATGAGCTAATCAAAGGTTAGAGGTAATCAAAGGTAAGAGGCGGACAGTCTACTCACCGGTCACAGTCGTTTAAAGGTGCCATATGATACAATGTATGACCGTTTAAAGGTGCCATATGATACAAAGTATGACCGTTTAAAGGTGCCATATGATACAAAGGTAGGTGTCACATGATACAAGGTATGAACGTCTGAAGGTGCTGTTGCTACCATTTTGGCAGGTTTTCCGTAGAGAGACTCGGTGTTGGAACAGTAACGCTTGTGACTGCGTCTGTGCTCCCAAAATACTCCATGTTAGAGATTAGTATAGCACCACCCACCTACCCTCTCTCTCTCTCTCTCTCTCCCTCTCCCCCCCCCTCCACCCCCCCCCCCCCCCACCCGGCCCCACCCCCAGTCACGTGGTTAATCGGTCGAGGTCGTAGAAGATCTAGTGTCACTGGTAGAACTTGGAGAGGGGAGAACCGGCAACAATAACAACAAAACAGACAAAATAAAATGAAGTTTGGAGAAACAACTTTGTAGGACGGGGCCGTTCCTCCTTGTTATTAAGTTGTTCTTCTATAGAGAAACCACTTTATGGGACGGGGCAGATTTTGCTACGCTCGGCAGCAAGTTTCTGTGATACAAAACAAGACTGTGACGTTTCTCAGCACAATACATACTTTCACGCACACAGTGACGTAACGAAATCTGCGTCATAGACACCTTACGTGCACACTATGCTGCTGCGTTCTTTTTGGCGGGAGTTGTGAGACGTGTGTGTGTGTGTGTGTGTGTGTGTGTGTGTGTGTGTGTGTGTGTGTGTGTGTGTGTGTGTGTGTGTGTGTGTGTGTGTGTGTGTGTGTGTGTGTGTGTGTGTGTGTGTGTGTGTGTGTGTGTGTGTGTGTGTGTGTGCGCGGACGGATGTAATGATGGCTATCTCCTAAACCACCTCGTTGGAGGGCTTTTTACTTTGAGATAAAATGGGCAGTCATATTCTCCAGACCTACCTTTCACGATTTTTATCCTGCCGCATTTTTAGAACAGCTATCGCCCATTTTAAAAAATCGGTCATGTTACGTATTTTTACGAACAAAAATTGTTCAAATGGCTTCATTTTCCGAACTTGGGAAGATCATCCAATTATACTGACTGTGTTCGTAGGACAGCTCTGTAGCTCTGACAGATTTTGTGTAAAAAAAATATTTCCGAGGTAGGGGTGGTTTGCAGATAGGGCCAAATATCTATGAAAAGACTCCTTCAAATTACTCTTTCCGGTATTTTTGTCACTTGTGACAACTGCACATATGACGTGAACTACTGCACTATTATAGCTTTAGTATTAAGAATAACAGAGCTTTTAGATAAACACATTTTTTCAAGTTTCTGGGAGAAGCGCCGGTCAAAAAAGTTCCAATTTTGCAATTTCGTAAGTACAATTCAAGGCACTTAAGTCCATGTTTCATCAGCTCTCTAGATCTTCCAGATTTTATGACAAAATTAATTCAGTCACGGAAGTCACAAAAGCAACAAGGAAATCACAAGATATTCAATTCAATTCAATATAAATTTATTGTCTGTCGATGGCAGAAACTTTTCTTCTGGCTCGCACGCACGCACACACACACACACACACACACACACACACACACACACACACACACACACACACACACGCGCGCGCGCGCGCGCGCGCGCGGACGGATGTAATTGTAGCTAGATCCTAAACCACCCCGTTGAAGGGCTTGTTACTGTGAGATTATATTGGAAGTCACATTCTCCAGGCCGACTTTTCACGATTTTTCTCTTGCCGCATTTTTAGAAGAGTTATTGCCTATGTAAAAAAAAAAAAAAAAAAAAAAAATCGGTCATGTTACGTTTTTTGACGAAAATGTTGTTCAAATATCTTCATTTTACAGACTTTGGAAGTTCATCCATTTATACTGACCAGGTTCGTAGCACAGCTCTGTAGCTTTGACAGATATCGTGTTTAAAAAAATCTGGTGTAGGGGTGGTTTGTGTGTAAGGCCGACTATCTATGGAAAAGTCTGCTTCAAATTAGTCAACATTCCGGCGCTTTCGTCAAGTGCGACAACTGCACATATTACAGGAACTACTGCAGAGATTTTAACTAAACATATTTTTTCACGTTTCTGCGAGAGGCACCGGTCCAAAGGGTTCCAATTTTGCGATTTCCTAAGTACAATACAAGATATTCAAGTCCACGTTTCACCAGCCTTCTAGATCTTCCAGAGTGTATGTAAAAATCAATTCAGTCAGGGAAGTCACAAAAGCAACAGGGAAATCACTACACATGATCACGCATCCTGTCAGACGACGTTCCTGATAAAATCTGTGGATATCGTCACTGCCTCCGACATTTCACCAGCCCTCTACCTCTTCCAGATTTTATGTTTAAAAAAAAAAATTCACTGAGTCGGGGAAGTCACAACACCAACCGGGAAACCACACTCTCCTAAGATTCTAGATCCGCCATAGCGTGGCCGGTCTAATGTCTTTGATAGGTATTAAACACTTGAAGAGAAAGAAAAACAACAACTGACAACAACAAACAACAAAACAGATAATAATAATAATAATAATAGAATATTTATATAGCGCCTCACCTTATCTAAGCTCTAGACGCTTTACATAAAATACATATTTATTCATATTAAGACATAAAAAACACAAAAGACAGATAAAACAAACACAAGACACGTAAAACTGATCAAACAGATAAAAACTAATAAGAACTCCTATCCACACAATCCCACACCCGTTCCCTGCGCACAGATAAAATAACATGAAATTTGGAGAAACAACTTGATGATGGGGCCTTTCCTCCTTGTTTTGTATGTCAGTTGTCACAATTATCATATTTTTATAAGTTCCCATATCATTTTTTTCTTATATAAGTTTTTTTTTCAGTTTCTGATTATCATCAGTTTTTATATCATGTGATTATCAGTTATCATGCTTTATACCAAATCCTCTATTAGTTTTTATTTCCATTTCCTCTGTAACACATTTAGCAATATTCAGCAGGGCAGAAGGCCAAACAGTAACCCTAAGAAAAAAATGTATTTTGAGTTTTCGTGATCATTATCACCGCTGGGTTTTTTGTTGTTGTTGTTGTTGTTGTTTGTTTGTTTGTGTGTGTGTGTGTGTGTGTGTGTGTGTGTGTGTGTGTGTGTGTGTGTGTGTGTGTGTGTGTAACAATACTCAAAATTACGGGTAAAGGGCTAGTTCACACACACACACACACACACACACACACACACACACACACACACACACACACACACACACACAAACACACACACACACACACATACACACACACACCGAGCACCCTCTTTGCTTGCGAGTCGTGCATTACAGCCACGAGAACGGCGGAGTTTGAATGCACGTGAACAGTGACATGACGAGCTGCACGTGCACAGAGCGCACTGGTTTTCTGTTTGTGATATTTGTACAACGGCTTTAGCAGCGAACACGAGGTGGCACCGTGAGGGGACCCGAAGGGATATGAAGGTGGCACCGTGAGGGGACACGAAGGGATATGAAGGTGGCACCGTGAGGGGACACGGGAAGACAGCACGGGGCTGGACAAGCCAGACAATGGGCCGCATTAAAAGATTAAACGCGTCATTTGGGACGAGATTCAAATCCAGGAGGCTGGATGCAGGAGTTGTAGGGGGATTGAGGGGGGGGAGGGGGGGGAGTACAGTTTGATCGTACACGTATCACCCATCAGCCACTGTACATGTAACTATGAGCCAAAGTGAATACGCAGTGTCGCTGTGTTGTTCTGTAGACGTGTCATCGGGCAATACACGTATCACCCATCAGCCACTGTACATGTAACTATGAGCCAAAGTGAATACGCAGTGTCGCTGTGTTGTTCTGTAGACGTGTCATCGGGCAATACACGTATCACCCATCAGCCACTGTACATGTAACTATGAGCCAAAGTGAATACGCAGTGTCGCTGTGTTGTTCTGTAGACGTGTCATCGGGCAATACACGTATCACCCATCAGCCACTGTACATGTAACTATGCGCCAAAGTGAATACGCAGTGTCGCTGTGTTGTTCTGTAGACGTGTCATCGGGCAATACGCAGTGTCGCTGTGTTGTTCTGTAGACGTGTCATCGGGCAATACGCAGTGTCGCTGTGTTGTTCTGTAGACGTGTCATCGGGCAATACAGAAAACAGAATGCTCTATTGATCCCAAATATGGCAATTGCAATTCTGTCCCGCATACTAGTAAAACACAACTGATAAACTTTTTAATAAATGAGACTACAAATATACGCATCAGAAAAATTGAGTAAAACAAACAGTCTTTACCAGTAACATTACCTAAAATCAAGAATAAAAAAAAAACACTATCACATACATACACTTTCCTGTCACGTTCAACGTCCTTTGATACATTCAATACATTCCGACATTCACTCTGCACATTCACGCTGCACATTCACGCTGCACATTCACTCTGCACATTCACGCTGCACATTCACTCTGCACATTCACGCTGCACATTCACCCGCTCTGCTCTTTCTCTCTCTCTATCCTCCTTGCG